>CM076579.1:139475807-139605164 GCA_034641835.2 Pinus albicaulis | reverse complement strand
TTGTAACGATCCATTCCCAAGTTATAAGCAAAATAATATTAGCGTGTATACGATATACGCATTTGATAGCTACACATGCATATATTGCGCACATCGCACTAGTATACATACCTGCTAATATTAAGATTACCTAAGTTAGAGTAACGAATTGAAAATCACCTTACATTTTATATCGCCGACATAAGATAAAAACATCATTCACAAATATATATATATATATATATATATATATATATATATATATATATAATTTACTACAAATTATAGGTGAGTGGCCAATAAAATAATAAAGTAATTTAATTAATTATAAAGCTAACTTAATTAAAGCTGAAAACAAAAATAATACAATTAATATTAAAATAATTAATCAAGGTAAGATATTTCCACAAATACCTATCATATCTACCTAACCGAGTAAAAGATCTCCATAAATACCTATCATATCTTCATAAATGAGAAAAATATCACCATAAATACCTAAGATATCCGCATAATTAAAAAAGATATCTTCACGATGGGGAGGTGATAGAGAAAGTTATATAAGGAGTGTAATACGAAGGAGAAGGGCCTTTTGTTTGGGAAATTTTGCATGATTATCAAGTGGCAATATGGAGGGAGAGGAACTGTTCTGAAAGGGAGTCTCTTGGTTCTTGGAATTCTGGGCACGAGGGCAGAGGAGGCATCCTCTGGGTTTAGGATTGTTTCCTAAATTGGCTAGAAGGAACCGATTGTTTCTGTAATCTATCTGCTGCATTCACGGGAGAACCACCGCTCAAGAAATCATTAGTTCGCTTCAGGTTTTGTTTCAGGTTTTCAGGTATTCCTCTTTGTATAAGATGGTTACTTATGTAAGCTTAAAGTTCAATTTATTGTTAAAACTCCTTTCATTTGAAATTATGTTTAAATCTGACTATAAGATAAGTGCATGCATGAATCGATTGATTGAGTCTTTACAATTTCAACACTTTGAATCTCGCTTTCTCTTTTGTTACCTATTGCTTCTATTAAATGTTGTAGGAGGAAACTGCAGTAATGGATTGCAAATTTGATTTGAAGTCCCTATGAGCTATTGAGCCCAACTCTGACATATTCCCAAACTGGAATTCCAACAGTCCCTTGCTTGATGGAAACTTGGTTACATTCCTTGTGATTGCATTCCTTCTCGTGCATGGGCTTGACCTTATCTGGCTCTGATACCATGTTAATTTTGAAGTATGTTCTTACTTAGTTACTTCACTGAACATATTAGCCCATAATCCATTTAGATTCCATTAGCAATCAAATAGCGCATTATCATATAAACAATAACTGAAGAAAGAACATAGATGATCAAAGCAAAAGACAAGCAAAAACAAGATAACACAAGGATATGGTGCAACCCAGGGAAAAACCCCAAGTCGGGGAAAACCCTTGATCAATTTTTCTTATTATTCAATTGTTCAGCAGAAGGGGAGAGAGAGAGTACATCAATCAAAGTCAAACTTGACTTGATAAACTTCAGACTTTAAGAAAGTGGATGTCATACAATTCAAGACACATAATGCCTTCTGAAGTTGTTGTCGTGAACAACTATTGATAACAGTTTTGTGCACACTTCAAAGATAGAGTTAGGGTATCATAGAGAACCTTACACATCTCCAAGGCATAGAGATTCTAGGTACTCCAAACTGATAAGGCAACCCAACCCTACAACGTTGCCTCAAACTGATAACACGGCCTAGCCCTACAACGCTGCCCTAAACTGATAACATTCCAATGTTGCCTTCTACAGATTTGATGTAGAATGGAGTGTGGCCTGCATAAAATACCTTGATGTAGCCTTGCTGCCCTTTGGTCAAATGGAGTTAGCTGAGAGTTGACTGTGGCTAGGATAAGTGATCAAAACATAATGTTGGATACTCGCAATGACCCCTAACTGTGATGCTAAAGCAGCCCTGCCCTGCAGCCCATAGATCTGAGATGATAGTCTATGAAAAGCACACCCTACTTACCTCTGATACAGTGTCCTGCAGTGGCCAGAGATCCTCAGCCCTAATCATCATGAAACATCCCTTGAAACTCCTCAACGCTGACTTCCTTCCTTCGCTAGACCTTTGTATTCTTCTCCTCAAGCCTATGCTGGAAGCCTTCTAGCCTTTGCCATAGATCTGCAACCCTATTTCAAATATAGGTGCTTATGAGATGTCGATGTGCCAAATGGGATGTGGAGAGTTCCCTTTATACATACAATTCTAGAAGGTGAATCCGACTCACTTTGAGGCAAAATTCAAAAATTCAAATTTCATTTTTTTCCTCCAAAACAACATCATGACTTATAAAGATTTCCTTTTTGAATTTCTTTAACTAAATTTGACGATCTTAAATCGATTTTTA
This sequence comes from Pinus albicaulis, assembly GCA_034641835.2. Classification (NCBI taxonomy): domain Eukaryota; kingdom Viridiplantae; phylum Streptophyta; class Pinopsida; order Pinales; family Pinaceae; genus Pinus; species Pinus albicaulis. The sequence continues at coordinate 139,602,791 of CM076579.1, read as the reverse complement.
GTCCCTCTTTCCTCTTGAAAGAGGAATTCAATGGAGTTATAATCTCTATCAACCGAATAGACTCAAAGTGTGAATTCTGCCTCCTAGTTGCCAATTTTAACACATTCTCACGGAAGCCCTGGGGGCAGGTAAACTTTAACTTTCCTGGTGAGAAATGGAGTCATGGATGTGCACTCCTCCTATGAGGGTCTCGCTTGAGTTGGACATTGAGCTCTGGGAGCTCCAGGGGGCTTGGGGTTGCTTCTTGGAGCTATGAGAGACCATAGGGTGAGGTTTGCCTTCCCCTATAGGTGCACTATGTATAGGGTGAATGGTTCACCTTCCCCTGTGATACCCCATTGTTGGTTGATATATGAGCAAGTTCACCCTCTCTTGTTGATGCCCCACATACATCCTACCCATGTAGTCCGGGACTCATGGGAAGTACCTCTCATCTGGCCAATGAGTTGGGAAATGAGGATAGAGACCATAAGATTAACATGGACGCATCGCGCACCGTCATACGCCTATGCTAAGACTAATATGTAATATCCCGCTTTGGATATCTCTAAAACACGGCAAACTCCAACCAGAGATGGACTGGGAGGGCGTTTACCAAATATGCCGCCTCTAGAAAGAGGACGAAATCTGGAGGCTACCTGGCCCTTTCCAGACTCTGTCTAAGAGTATGAAATAAACACACCAAGTGGTATAGAACTAGAATGCTCAAGAATATATAAAAATAACAGTGCAGCAGACATATAATAACATAGAAAGAATGTACGGCAACTCATGCAGAAATATAGAGAGGAAATGCTAAGCTATTTTATTAAACTGAGAAATATAATGAAGTACAATAGGTGATCAGAGTGACAGCACCTAAACTTGCTCAAGGCAAGTGAAGAAATACTCTCAAAATACACCAGAAATGGCTGCGCTCTGAACTGCATCCCAGCTGTTGGAAAACTGCCATGTAGCTGCTACCACTGAAATGAACTGATAACTAGGGGTTGCTCCCCTTGCCGGAATGAGCTGAAAATTTGGAATCCTCCTCTACTCACCAATCCCGACAAAACCCAGAAACCATATCAGAAATGGCCAACCTCCAAAAAACACCTCCTTGGGGAATTACGCTGGCCTCCAAGGCTCTACACAGAGGCTAAATGAGAATGACTGAAATACCGCCTCAAACTCCACCAAAATCTCCAATGGGCAAGGGTTGGTCCCTTGCTCAATCTCCAAGCTCAAATCCCCCAAACAATCCCGATCCGAAGCTCCCACCAAAAGAGACTGCATCCTCCCTCTCAAGACTGCACAGTCACCAAATGCACTGCTCCTCCACAACTCCACAAATCGAACCTCCTGCAAAAAGACTGATGGAACTACCTCACCTGAGCAGGCACTCGAAGTCCCCCGGGGCTAAGGGTGAGATCTCTGACCGGAGACACTCAATGCACTAAACAGTGTTGCAGACAAGCTAAAGTTTAAACAGCCAGCGTGCTCAAGAAGACAAAACGTCTAGCTCAATATCATCAACAACAGAATGCTCCAAATGAGGAGGCTCTCCTCCTTATATAACGTTGGCCTCTCTCTCTCAAACCCTAGGCCTCTCATCCAACGTAGCCCCCTTGGCCCCCACGCTGCCAACTCAACCTACGATGTCTCTCCAAGTGTTCACGTGGGCCCCTTCCCTACGTGGTCCTTTTGCCCCCTTGGTTCACTTAAGTTACAACGTTGTGTCTACTAGGGAGCGCACTTTATTTTTAGAGTGAGTTATGTCCCCCTCTACTCACCTTTATTTATAATTTAATTATATAAGGCAAAATTGATCAAGATTAATATTTCCAATTAGCTGCTGCTAATTGGGAATATTACAGTCCTCCCCGCCAAAAATTGCTTGTCCTCAAGCAATGCCTAAACAAGCCTCCTCTCTAGCTGGTGCTCCCCACCGACACTGCAAAAAGGTGCCTGGGTCCCCGATGCGCCACTAAATCTTCCCTGTCCTCTGCATCACCCTGATATGAAAGGATCTCTTAATGCCAGGATCCCAAATTGATCTCTCACGGTACCAGCCAATCAACAATCCTCCCGGATCCCATCGCCACCATGGCCAATAATCGCCCAAGTCCCATGGCTCGGACTGCGCACTGCCTCTGGCTATGACTGATGCTCTAAGAGGCAAAGACCATGACCCCTGTTGCGCTGTATCTGTGACTGTGTAAGTTGTCCCATCAACTGTGTACCAACTCATCACCTCTCTCCCATCCAAGTCCTGACTCAATCGCACGGCGATCTGCCTTTCTGTGAGAAATCGGGATGGAGTCTTGAGAAAAGCTTGACGACTGTGCCCCCTGCCCGGCTAGATTACGCAACATACGCATGTCGAGGGCCCACAACTCCTGTGCTCCTACGAAGAATACCTGTGCCATCGAGGTACCAACTCATGATCTCCCGCGAGTCCATCTGGAAGAAGAATCAATGTAGCAACAACAAGCGCATATGGAACACAGGTGTTGCGCCCGGAAGTAATCAACTCCCACTGCTCTGCCCTGTCTGCTAATGAAAGCTGCCTGTAGAAGGAAGCCCCTCTCTCTATAATGGGCCAAAGTGGGCAAGATATGCTGCAAGCTCCATCGATGTACTCCTGGAGAGTGCTACCCACTAAAAACACTGCAGCTCTGCTGACTGCATGTACATCTATCTGCGCCTCATCCCTGTGTCGACCCACAAATGGATGCTCGACCATATCCAACATCTCCTCCCACTCCTGATCAGGAATGTCATGCTCCTGCTGTTTACTGGCCCCCTGCAGAACAATCCCATCAACCTCCAACACCTCCAGAGGATATGGATCTGCAACTGCTGTCACTGTACTCGATTTCTGTGCATCTGACTGCCCCACCTCAATGGCTGACCCCAATGTTAGCCACATATCCCTCATCGGCTCAATGTGGGCGCCCATCTGGCTCTCCCCCAAAAGAATATCATGCCTGATGTGAATAGTGTCCTCCTCTGTCGACTCAGGCTCCATCACCTGCTGCTCTAGCTGAATCATCACAAGTGACTCTTCACCCAGAGGATCTCCTGCAGAGTCCCGTAACTGCTCACCCTGGGCACTGGAATGCAGTTTCGGTCTACTGTCACCATCTCTGCATGACTGCTCTCACTCCCCAGAAGCGTCCTCAACTGATCCTATGGACTCATATGAAAAAGAGTCCTCACCCTAGCATACAGAAGGAATGCCCTCCTGTTCTACCTCCGCCACCTCATCTGCATTGAATATGCCATCCACCCTCTCGATAAAGTGTCGATACAATGTTTGGAGCCCAGACACGTATTGGGAAGCTACCTCTGTTGTACCCAGTATCCTTTGCTCATGCCTGATCTCGACATGCCCTGAGGGAAAAGTGACGCATGTCTCCCTCATGACCTGCTCTCCAAGCGTAGGCTCAACGATGACTGATGTGCCACCCCTACAGAGGATCACCTCATTCCCTAACCTGTGGCTGTCAACTAGCGCCCCGACCCAGTGCCACTGTTGAGAAGTCTCTCCCCTAGTGTGTTGAGTGTCATCCAAATATATTGGGTGAGCCTCGCGTACCCTGCTGCTCATGCCCAAGGTGCCAAAGGACAACGACAAAATCGACTGTGCCCGTGAGTGATGTAGAAGAGGGTCAGGTGCGTGAGTCCCCACAGATACCATCAAGTATCGCTCATCTGTCTCCCCATCGATCCTAGGTGAAATACCCCCAAAGGTAAGCCCGGTGTCCCTGTCCGTGAGTCTCCCTGGAGGCAATGTTCTAAGACCCTGCTGTGCAGCACCATACGCCCTCGCATACCATCGATCATCCATGTACTCCTCAGCATGCCACTGCACACTGAGGCATACCCTTGTATACTGCTGGATACCCCATGCTACTGTTGTACCACCCTATACCGCCTCATGCCCTGACTGTGTCCAAGCATCGGTCACTCCCCGCGTGCCCTCAATGTGATGTAGGACACTCCTACTCCACAATGCAGTCCCACACACTACGGTACAACACCATGCAACTCCATGTCCACCGGTAGTCCACTACTCAATGCTAGAGGCTCCTACACATCCCTGGATGTGATGACCTAGAGTTGTGCCTCTACATGTCGGACTACCCCCAATCAATATCATCGTCTCCAACGTCGCATCACTATACTCGCCGACGAATGGATCATCACTCCAAACCCTCCTCGAGGGGTCCGAGAAGTGAATCTCCCTGTGTGTCAGTAGTGTTACCACCACTGCTCGGCTCCGCTGCGTCCTCTGTGCCCCACACAAAGGTGAAGAATCCTTGGCCCCATACAAGGCGCCATGTGGTGACCTGCCAATGCCACCTCCTCCGACAAGCTCTTGCCAAGGTATGTTGACCACCCCGTGATCCCGTGTATAAGTGTCATACCAAGACAACCTAGGGAGTCTGCCCATAAACTGGTTGGCCACTGGAGCTGACCGAAACTCCCCTAGCGAATGCGCATGCTCTATTGCTAGGCCAACTGTACCCTCCAAGACATAGTCAACCGACCTGCCTAGGAAATGATAGGTGATTCCGCCTAGATCCCAATGCCAATTTGGGGTTCCTATATTCCCAACACCTGGGAAATCCTGCTGAACTACACCCGGGTCCACCACTATCTCCATAACCCACTCCACGGGGTACCAACTCAAAATCTCTTGCCATCCAACCTCAACATGTGGATGTTGCACCCTGTGCAACCCCGATCGTCTCATCCTGCTAACCAAGTGACTAGGTGACTCCATCTCTCTCTCTCCAATGGGAAGAGGTGTCCCAACAACGCTGCTAGTCCCGTCCATGCATGCCTGAAGGGGAATGATCTGACGCTCCAACGTGCCCGCTGGTTGTACCATCAGGGAATCCAGTCATTCCCCAATGCGGGCCAACTTCGCTGCCAACTCGGCACAAGCCACTCTCATGCCCTCCAGCTCCTTGTCCTACAACAAAATGGCCTCCCGTACTGATGTGGCCCTCCCTTTCAAAACTAGAAGGTCTACCCGAAGCCGATGATACCGCTGTCTGCGACCATCATCCAATACCTCTGTATCTCTTAGTGCCTCATCGAAGGTGGATACATCTCCTGACACCTCACCCATCTGTCGTGTGCTGCTATCACCCAAAGACTCGGACACGACTCTGGTCATCACCTCAATGGATGGCTCTACTGGGGTAGGCTCTACCTTCTCCACTACGATATCAATCGACACAGTCAAGGAGGTCTCCAATGAGGGTGAGTCCTGTGTCACACTAGGTGTATCCTCGAACTCCCTGCAATCCTGTGTGCCCTCATCCTCCAAGTGCGAGGTTACCATTTTGATGGTTTCCCCCTCCGATACTCGGTCAAGCTGGAAAAAGGTATCCAACTTCTCCACCCAAGCTTTTTCCGAATGCTTGGATGACCCGTCAAATGTCGGTAAATGGAGTCTGCCCACTGTGCGCTGCAAGCCCTCGTCATGTGAGTGCCTGTTCCCGCTGTGAAAGTTGCGGGGCCTGCTATCCTGCTGGAGCTGAACAAAATCTCTGAATGGAAGGGCATCCCTGAACTCCTGCCCATATGCCTGATACTCGGCGAAATAATCACCCATGTGGCTAGGCTCTGGCTCCTGCTGTGCTCCTGCCCCTGTGTCTGCACCTAGAAAAGTGGGCATAGTGGAACATGTGGGTGTATGTGATGCCATATGCTGAGTGGCATCATGCTCCGGCAAATGGTGGGATGTGCCTGATCCCTCACCAATCTGGAAACCCCTTGGGGTTTCACGCTGTCTAGCCTCCACAGCAATGAATTTCTGCCCCATCACCTCAATCTGCCTCGACAGATCCTGTACTGATTTGAGGAGCATCTCCCCAAATCTCTTAGCATCATCATCACCTGCCATCGGCTCCTCCTGCTCTGTGTCTACAGGCTCCTCCTCTCCGTAGGTGTTTTCCAACCTAGGCTCAATATCTTTGTACTACCTACCTCTGTAGCAGATGTAGGACTTCTCCCTCGGTGTCATAGACTACTAGCTCCACAGGCTGAGCCAGATCTATGCTCTGATATCACTATAATATCCCGTTTCGGGGATATCTCTAAAACACGGCAAACTCCAACCAGAGATGGACTAGGAGGGCGTTTACCAGATATGCCGCCTCTGGAAAGAGGACGAAATCTGGAGGCTACCTGGCCCTTTCCAAACTCTGTCTAAGAGTATGAAATAAACACACCAAATGGTATAGAACTAGAATGCTCAAGAATATATAAAAATAACAGTGCAGCAGACATATAATAACATAGAAAGAATGTACGGCAACTCATGCAGAAATATAGAGAGGAAATGTTAAGCCATTTTATTAAACTGAGAAATATAATGAAGTACAATAGTTGATCAGAGTGATGGCACCTAAACTTGCTAAGGCAAGTGAAGAAATACTCTCAGAATACACCAGAAATCGCTGTTCTCTGAACTGCGTCCCAGCTACTGGAAAACTGCCGTGTAGCTGCTACCACTGAAATGAACTGATAACTAGGGGTTGCTCCCCTTGCCGGAATGAGCTGAAAATCTGGAATCCTCCTCTACTCACCAATCCCGACAAAACCCAAAAACCATATCAGAAATGGCCAACCTCCAAAAAACACCCCCCTTGGGGAATTACACTGGCCTCCAAGGCTCTGCACAGAGGCTAAATGAGAATGACTGAAATACCGCCTCAAACTCCACCAAAATCTCCAATGGGCAAGGGTTGGTCCCTTGCTCAATCTCCAAGCTCAAATCCCCCAAACAATCCCGATCTGGAGCTCCCACCAAAAGAGACTGCGTCCTCCCTCTCAAGACTGCGCAGTCACCAAATGCACTGCTCCTCCACAACTCCACAAATCGAACCTCCTACAGAAAGACTGATGGAACTACCTAACCCGAGCAGGCACTCGAAGTCCCCCGGGGCTGAGGGTGAGATCTCCGAACGGAGACACTCGATGCACTAAACAGTGTTGCAGACAGGCTAAACAGCCAGCGTGCTCAAGAAGTCGAATGACCAACTCAATATCATAACATCCCATGCTCCAAATGAGGAGGCTCTCCTCCTTATATAACGTTGGCCTCTCTCTCTCAAACCCTAGGCCTCTCATCCAACGTAGCCTCCTTGGCCCCCACGCTGCCAACTCAACTTGCGTTGTCTCTCCAAGTGTTCATGTGGGCCCCTTCCCTATGTGGTCCTTTTGCCCCCTTGGGTTCACTTAAGTTACAACGTTGTGTCTACTAGGGGGTGCACTTTATTTTTTAGAGTGAGTTATGTCCCCCTCTACTCACCTTTATTTATAATTTAATTATATAAGGCAAAATTGATCAAAATTAATCTTTCCAATCAGTTGCTGCTAATTGGGAATATTACACACGGTGTTCAACAACTTGATCTAGGATCAAGTCTAGTTGAGGTTTTTACCTCTAGACTGACTTTGGGTCAGTGGAGAGTGGCAACGCCTTGTGACTCACTCTCAATCAAATTCTTCTTCATTATTTCTTCATAGTTCAGCAGAGCAGAGCAGAGAAAAGCAGTGCAGGGATGACAAGATGGTACAGGTTGACAGATGGATTGGTAGGTGGACTTCTCCCTGGTTTAGAGGGAGTGTTAAAATTGGAAACTAGGGCCAAACTCCGCCTTGGACAGCTCATATGATGGAGATGATATTTTTGTTGGATTCTTCTTTCCGAGAGGTGCAATATTGATCTAAAGATCATCTTGTTTGGATGAGCAAAAGTGAGATTTTGAATTTAATCTCTCACACATGTGCAAATTGTCAAGGTCGACAAGAAGTCTAATGTAGGCTCATAAGCCTTAATAGATGTGTCTCCACTCACAACGCATTGTATAAATATGAGAGACCTCTTCCTCATTTTGGACATCATCACTCAACACATATCTCTCTCTCTCCTCTCAACATTGGTTCGTACAGCTTGGAGCAGCTTTTCTCTTCTTCACACGTGTGGCAAGGTGACTGAAAATTCTGAAATCGCAGATCTGTTTTTGGGCTGAATTGCATAGTGTTGACCAAGGGTCAACTTCTCTCCTTTTGATTCGTTTTCAGGCAGACAGTTCGATTTTTTTAGGCCACATATTTTGGCACTAAAATTGAGAAATTCTGAGCACGTTGACCAGTGTTGACCGCAACATTTAATTTTTGTTGATTGGGTTTGACTAATATTTTCGGATCTGTTTTGGGCTGATTTGGACTGCTTTTGGAGGTTGCATTGACTGAGTTTTACCGAGCTGATTTGGAGGAGTTTTCTTGCTGGTTTGACCAACGTTGAATTTTTTGTTAGGCATCTTGTTGACTGCAGTTTTGACTGGACTATTTTGACAGTGATTGGGCAAGTGTATTTTGTATATTGTACTCGCGAGTCTCTCTCTCTCTCTGTTGAACTTTTGAAGTATAAAAAGAAGATTTGATCAAAGGGTTTTCCCCACATTGGAATTTTTCCCTGGCATCCACCAAATATTATGTCCTCTTGTCTTGGCTTGTCTTATGCTGATAGTTTATGTTCTATCAACATTTACTATCAATGTTAATGTGATTGCTAATCTGGAAATTGATATTGGGCTTATAAGAAAAGATTGAAGTAAATTGCCCTAAAGCATAGAACATACCATTGTTATCTAAAATTAACAGCTGAGAACACCTAATAGGATTTTCTATTAGCAACTCCTAACCTAGGAAGGTAACACTATTACGAAGCCCCATCTTAAGTCTCCATTTGCCCTTGATTCCCCCCTATCCCCTGTGGTGGCTAATCTCTTCATGGAGGATTTTGAGTCTAGGGCCCTGTCCTCGGCTCTTTTCCAACCCAAAATTTGGAAAAAATTTGTGGATGACACTTGCGTCATATGGCCTCATGGAAGAGAAAAGTTAGAACTTTTTCTCCACCATCTTAACAACCAATCCGTTTCCATACAATTCACAATGGAATGTGAATTTGAGGGGAGCCTACCCTTCCTAGACATTCTCATTTCAAGGAGAGATGACGATTCTTTCTCCCATCAGGTCTTTCCGAAAAAGAATCACACTGAGCAGTATCTTCATGCTCAATCCCATCATTTCCCTGCTCAAAAGATAGGTGTTCTCAGCACCTTGGCCACCAGAGCAGTCAGAATCTCCGATGAATTCCACCTCAAGGAAGAGAAATCCCACCTCGTGAATGCTTTTAATAGGAATGGTTATAGCAAATTCCAGGGCCTCAAGGCTTTTCTTAAGGATGAAAAAGGTCCTAGATAAGATCCTAAATATTGGTCATCTGGAGTGCAGCTTATGTTTATCCTGTTGAGATTTTGAGTGTTGGGGTAGCTTCGGATGTGCTCTAGCTCCCGAACTTTGTGGAGGGACTCGAGTGCATGAGATCTTAAAGACCCAGAAAGGGATTTGAGAAATTCCATCCGGTTTAAGAGAAAATTAATTAATTAACATTTTTAATTAAGGAACCTAAGTCTAACTTAGGAAAATTAAAATATTAAAGGTAATTAATTTAAACATGTAATGGAAATGACTTAAGTCACACGGATCAAGCTTTTTTTTAATCTTAGCCGTCAATTCAAGATTAGATCACGGTCGTTGGTTTCCCAATGCGAAAAGTATAAAGGAAAGGCTTGGGGTCACTTGGAGAACACAAACAGTGGCAGAGCACTGAAACTAAGCTGGAATTCTAGGGCGTGGTTTGCTAAGAATTTCAGAAGTGTTTCAGCGGCAGCGAGGGGTAGTATTGGCTAAAGGGATGATCTGATCCCAGAGCCAAGAGTCAGCAAGAGGCAGAGAAGCAGCAGTTAGAACAGCGCATAGGGGGCAGCAGCTGCGCAACACAGAGGTTTCAGGTGCTATGCAGGCCCAGAAAGGGCAGCGCAAAGACAGCAGGAGGCAGTCAGGGCTTACGTAGGCCCAGCTAAGGAAGCAAAGACAGCGTAACCCAGTCTGGGGTTACGCAACCCTCTCCTGAGCAACGCAGGGGTAACATCAAGCTAGCAGAGTTGACGCAGAGGGCTTCAGAGCAGCACTGGGGTTTCTGAAGACAGAAAGGGGCTGAGTTCTATAAATCCCATTTGAGGGTGTGAATCAGTCCAGTTTTCTGTCTCCGGAATAGAGGTATTGCTGCAGATTTTTGTATTTCTCTGTCGAGTTAACTAGTAAGTTGCCAAGATTTGTTGTACTCAGATTCTACTTAATAATATAAACCCTCCAGCAGCCAGAAGACCAGTTTTCCCGCATTGGGTTTTTCTAGGGACAGTTAAAATCTTGTGTGTCACTTTGTCTATATGCATGTATTCAGTTTAGATCTGTATCTGTGTAGGTTGTTAAAGTGTTTACTTCGATGTTAATACTGAACATTTCAGATCAGTAACTTACATAAGTAGGAGAAGTACATCGTGATTTAACAGTAGGGTTTCTGCATAAGTAATATTCAGAAATTTTCACATGGTATCAGAGCAATTGCAGATCTAGCTGGATCACCAGCAAGAAGACTGAAGAATCCTAAAGAATCCTTGTTGCAGAAGGCAGCAATAGCCGCAGAAAGTTGGACCAGAAAGGACAACATAGCAGCAGAGGGAAGCAGAGCCACACAGAGGCCAGAATGACGCAGTCTTCACACAGTCACCACGCAGGCCCGCGTACTTACAGCGCAGAGGCTATGCTGGGACTATCTACTCACGCAGAGGCCAGCCAGGGTGACGCAGTCCTAAAGTTGTGTTGATTCAGAGTGCCAAAAGTAGTGTTGCAGAGCTTCAATAGTTGCTGGTGGGGTTAAATTTCTGAAGGTGCAAAAATCAGTCTGAGCACTATTTGACAAAGAGCGGGAGGAAAACAGCTTCTCAGAGGATTTCCACCCAAAGAAAACTGCAGTTTGATGCTGAAATTTGGTTACCGGAGGACAGGTGGTTCCCTAAGGCTTTAATCTTTGGCCTAAGAAAAAGTGTCCAAAAGAATTTAATTTTTCTCCTAAAGTGACTTTATAAAGTTATAAAGTCAAATCTAATTTAAAAGTGACTTTAAGTGATAAAGTTACTTAAGTCTAATTTTAAAGTGACTTTAATAAAGTCAATGTAAAATTAGAAAGGAAAAGTGACTTTGGAAATAAATGACTAAGTGGGTCTTTATTAAAGTGGGGTGAATTAAAAAATAGAAAGTGAGATTTAAATGAGCATTTAATCTCAGCCTTAGATCTAAAGCTATCTCAGCCATTGGATTTAGGGATTTCCCAAAAATCACTTAGAGTTAGGTTAAAGGAGGAAAAGGAGGGAAAAGGTCATTCATTCTTTCATGAGCAGATTGAGAGAGGAGGAGAGAAAGCTAAGGAGTTTTTCTAAGTAATGAGCAGAAAGAGGATAGTAGGAAGGAGATACAACAAAAGGTACAGCAGCATTTACTGGCACAAATACCAAGGCAGAAAATTCGTACAGCAAGAGAGAGAGGCACTGTTTCCAAGAGAGGAGGCACAGAAATCGAGGAAGAGGGCAGCAGCATTAAGCACGCAGTTCAAGGTACAAAATTGGGCATGGTTTTCGAGGAAAGGTACTGCTGTTATTTTTTGGCACAAATACCAAGAAAAGGACAGCAGCTATAGCGCAATTTTTTGGCATGGATTTCGAGGAGGGCTGTTGTACGTATCCGTATAGTCCGTATAGCAACGTACAAGCTATTCTTGCACGCTTCCCAAGGTGGACGCACAACATTTATTGCTATCATAAATGCTGTAATATTTTCTATTTTTCAAGTTGCTGATTTGGCACAATTTCCGAGGCGATGTGCAAGCACAGAAATCGATATAAGTCTGTAAATTTGGTTGCTGGAACTTTTACTGTGTTTTTCTGTTTCACTGTAAAAGCAATATTCAAAAAATAAAGAGAAGTTTCCGAACTGGTTTTCCCCAAGAGTTGTAGGAGGTTTTTCTAGGGTCACATTGACCAAAAATCCGCTGGTCTATTTTTCTGTGTGGCTGATTTATTTTGTTGAGTTTTATTTCTGCATTTCCAGCATTGTGAAAATTTCTAGAATTTGTGTTTTCAGAAAATATTTATTGTTTTAGCTTGTTGAATGTAAGGCTATGGGAATGGGCATTTAATTATATGGAGAAATAAGGTGAAACTGAAAACCGGGGTGGAAAACTGAAATTTCTACATTTGATCAAAGGATCGAAGAGAGTTGATTCGTTGTGATTTGGCAGACTTCCAAGAGAGGAAGTCAGTTGTCAGAGGGAGCAGAGGGTGTCGTTCTCGCCAAGGACCCTAGATTTGAGTCTCTAGCATAGAGAGAAGGATTAGTTCCGACAAATTTATTAAGCAGATGGCACCTCAAGGACTACGTGATCAGGATAGGTTGGATGGCCTATCCAACTTTGCAGTCTGGAAGGCCAGAATCCTGGTATTCGTGGAGGCATACAGTCTGAGGGAGCATGCAGAGAAAGTCCTGGCCATGCCGACCGATGTAGATCTCCTGAAGAAGCATGAAGAAGCAGCGGTACATGCCAAGCACTTCATAATGGACGGTGTTAAGGATCATGTAGTAGTACCACACATACACGAAAAGAAGACGGCTAATGAGATGTGGAAAGCCTTAACCGCCCTATATGAAGGAAGATTTGTCCAGAGGAGAATGCTTCTGGAAAATCAGATGAGGTTATTCATGATGGCCAAGGGAGAAGAAATCGAACCCTTTCTTTTCAGATTACAAGCGATCAGGGATCAATTGGTTGCCATGTGTTGAGAATTTGGAGGGCTAGTGATTAAATCAAATTCTCTTCTTGATTATTACTTGTGAGCTTACTTGAGTTACTTATGTCTTCTCTTACTTAGCTTGTTTAGTCTTTCATCAAGTCAATTACCAAAATACAAAAGACATAAAGTTAGGCTCTTTGAGCCAAGGCAAAACCTCTCCCTCTTGGAGAGGAAAACTGTTAAATTTGGACAACTAGGTCCAAACTCCATCTTGTGATGCTCAGATGAAGATTCCAATATTTATATTGGATTCCTCTTTCGGAGAGGTGTAAAATCGATATAAAATTGATTTTAATCTGATGAGCAAAATATTTATTTTGAATTTATTATTTATATAAAATTTAAGTACAGGTCGGCCTTAAGGTTTTACACCCCCAACAAATGTGTCACACACCTCAATGATGGATATAAATACAGTGAACGTTGGAGAGCTTTTCACTCATCTCATCCACACACTTCTCATTGGATACGAGCATCTAAGAAGCAGTTCTCACGTGGGAAAAGGACGAAGTAGCTACAGCTGGAAAAAGGACAAAATTTCTGCAGTTAGGGTTTCTGGACGAAATTTTCTGCAGTTAGGGTTTTTGGGCAAGTTTGACCAGCGTTGACTTTGGTCAACGCATGGTCCGTTTGAGCTGAAATTTTGTGGAGTTCGATTTTTGAAGGTCGTACTCATTAGCACAAAAATCGAGGTCAAAAGGTTGACCAAAGTTGGAGCTGCGTTGACTTTCTTGTTGCTGTCCTACGTTGACTTTTTCTGGACTACATTGACTTTTCTGGGGTTGACTTTGAGTTGACTAGATAATTGATTTGAGGACTGTTGTGACACATTTTGGGTTGGCCGACCAAGAAGACTTTGCTGGTTGAAGCATCCTGCTGACCGCCGTAACGCACCAACACATTCTCCTGTTTCTGGTTTGTCTTCTATAGATCCACTGATATGTTATATCAGCATTTTACTTAACTATTTATGTGATTGCTGTTATAAAAGTAAAATTGCATCAAGCATAGAACATCTACAAAAATTTACATGGTATCAGAGCTGAGGTGAAGACAAGCCCTAACTTATTGCAATCACCAACTGAGAAAAATGAGTTCCACAAGTTATGGCTTCAAGGAGGATGACAAGCTGACTCGAAGGGATGACTTCCATGCTTGGAAGATGATATTAGATCTCAAATTGGAAGACCATGATCTCATGGACTATGTACAGGGTAAGATACAAGAACCTCCATCCACTGCTACTGCTGCTGCTAAAACCAAGTATAAGAAGGGGGAGATCAAAGCAAAGCTAATGATCAGGGAATCCATACATAAAAGTTTGGTTCCCTACATATCTGAGCTAGGCACATCCAAGGAGATGTATAATAAGCTGATACAAATGTTCAAAATAAACAATGCAAACCAAGTGTTATTCTTCAAGAATCAATTGAAGAATCTGAAGAAAGGCAGGGATGAGTCTGTCCAAACATACTTTCTGAAATTGACTGAGATCAATAACAATCTGCTGGCTATTAGGGAGACAATAGCCGACCGTGAGATGGTACTCACCGCACTTGGAGGGCTCCCATATGAATGGCAAGTATTCAACACTACCATTCTCAATAATAATGCAATTCCTAACTTTGACGAGCTACTGTCAAGATGCATGCAAGAAGAGACAAGAATGAAGGAATACGAAAATGACAGAAATACTGCCTATGCTGCTCATTCTAGAAAGAAGAACTCTGGTGGTCCTAAGAACAAAGGAAGAGCAAGGACCCAAGGAACGAAGGGCAAGTGTTTCACTTGTCATAGGCCTGGTCACTATGCTAGAGAATGTCCTTTCAAGAAGGATTCTCCCGATGGTGATGACAAAAACAACAACCGGAGGAATGGAGATCAAAGAAATGACAGGTCCAAAGGAAAGAGGAAGGCTCCCTCTGGCGGAAACAATCAACCTTTCAAAAGGTCTAGAAACTCCAGGTATGAGCAGTCAAATGTTGTTGATAAAAGAAATGAATACATTCTTGTATCTGCCCTCTCTGCTGCATCCCCGCCCGACACTATGGATGTCTGGCTGATAGATAGTGGTGCCTCAAGACACATCACTAGGTTCAAGGAAGCACTCTCTGACATGGTTGAGAAGGATACTAATCTAGAAATTATCCTTGGAGATAATGCCACATATCCTGTGAAAGGGACAGGGACTGTGACCCTCCACTTGTCTCAAGGACAAGTCCTACATTTGCGGGATGTACTCTATGCACCAAAATTGAAGAAGAACCTTGTGTCTATATTAGCCCTAGAAGACAAAGGTTTCAATGTGGCATTCACTGATGGAAAGGTGCGCATGTGGAAGAAGAATCTCAAGGAAGCTATCGTGATTGGTTTTAGAGTTGGAACACTCTACCAGGTTGAAGGAAGTCCACTAGGAGCTATGACATGTGATACTATCCGACAAACTGAACTATGGCATCGGAGGTTTGGACACCTTCATTACAAGGTCCTTCCCGAAGCAAGGAAGGTGGTGACAGGGATGCTCGATTTTGGAAATAATCATGAAGGTGTATGTAAGGGTTGTGCCGAAGGAAAGCATACAAGGGGACCTTTCCCCTCAAGTGTCACAAAGACATCTGATATTTTGCAACTGTGTAATATCCCCAATAGGAAATAGACAGCAATACAAGCACACGACAATATAGAAAATGCCGGAAATAGAACATAAAGCAAATACACATAAAAATGCCGGAAATGCTAAGCCATTTTATTAATCTGAGAATATAATGAGATACAATGGATAATCAGAATAAATGCACCTATCCTTGCTCAAGGCAAGTGAAGAACCCTCTCAGGAAAACAGGAAATGGCTGCTACAAGAAATTGCATCCCAGCTGCTGGAAGAAACTGCCGTAAACTGCTGCCGCTGGAATGAACTGAAGCTAGGGGCTGATCCCCTTGCCAGAATGAGCTGAAAATCGGCAGACCACCTAAACTCACCACCCCGGACAAAACCCAGAAACCATATACAAAATGGACCACCTCCGAAAATCACCCCAAAAACCCTCCTAGAAAAACGCGAACAAAACCCAGAAACCATATACAAAATGGACCACCTCCGAAAATCACCCCCAGAAACCCTCCTCCTAAAAAAACACTGTCCCTCCAAGAACTGCGCAGACACCAACTGAAATAGACTGAAATGGGGCCACAACTCCTCAGGAAACTCACCAAATGATAAACGCTGAACCGCCACACCGGAATAGGCCTGAATCTCCTACAGAAATCTCTACCACTGAACAGCTCCAACTCAAACTGCGTCCTCCCTCCAAGGACTGCGCAGTCACCCAATGAAGCTCAGCTCCTCAGCAAAACTCCCAACAAAACTCCTGCAAATCTCCTGCTAAAAACTGAAGAAAAACCTTGCCCGAGTAGGCACTCGAAGTCCCCCGGGGCCAAGGGTGAGATCTCCGACCGGAGACCGCACTTGTCGCACTATGATGTTGCGGAAAGAGCTAAACGGCCCGGTGTGCTCAAGTAGACGAAGTCTAGCTCAATATCATCAACAATATCAATAATGCCCAAATGAGGAGGCTCCTCCCCCTTTTATAGCATTGGTTTCCTTCCAAAACCAACGTCCTCTCTCTCATTGGCTCCTCCACGTGGTGTGTGGCCCCCCTTAGCTCCCCCCTTAAGTTACAACGTTGCATCTACTAGGGAAACACCTTATTTTATTTAAGTGAGTTAGACCCCTTTTCTCACTTTTATTTATTAATAAACTATAGTCGGCAAAACTATACAAAAATCAAATATTCCAATTAGCGGTGCTAATTAGGAATATTACAGTCTCCCCCGGAAAAACGTTGCTTGTCCTCAAGCAACTGAAGTGATGGATGTTGCAATGTCTCCTCGCTCTCCCAAGGGGCATCCTCATCCGGCAAAAATTGCTTGTCCTCAAGCGACGCTTGAACAAGCCTACTCTCTTGCTGATGCTCCCTACCGATACTGCAAAATATGCCTGGGTCCCACTGAAACCTCTCTGACCTCTGCATCACCCTGATACGAAGGGATCTCTCAATGCCAGGATCCCAAAGTGACCTCTCACAGTACCAGTCAACCAATAATCCCCCCGGATCCCATCGCCACCATGGCCAATAATCGCCCCAGTCCCACGGCTCGAACTGTGCACTGCCTCTGGCTATGACTAATGCTCTAAGAGGTGAAGACCACCAACAAGCATCAATGCTCTCGGGCTCCTGCTGCGCTGTACCTGTAGCTGCATATGCTACCCCTCCAACTGCATACCAACTCATCACCTCTCTCGATCAAGTCATGACTCAATCCCATGCGCGATCTTGCTCTCTAAGAGTGGGAAGGAGTCTCCTGAAGTAACGACAAGTGGTGCCCTCCTCCAGGCGGGATCGCCAACATCTACTATGTCCAAAGGCCCACTGCTCCTGCTGATCCCTACGAAGAATACCGTACCATCAAGGGTACCAACTCATGATCTCCCGCCAGTCCATCTTGGAGGAAGCATCTGATGTAGCAACAACAACTGCATGGGGAACATGCCTGGAACGCTGCCACCAACCCGTAATCATCTCCCACTGCCAAACTATCACATCTACCTCCAACATCTCCAGAGGATATGGATGTTTGTGGCTGGCCCCGTGCGGTGCTCGGTGTACGTGCATGTTGCTCCACCTCAAAGGCTGACCCCAATGTAGCCACATATCCATCATAGGCTCATTGTGGGCACCCATCTGGACCTCACCCAAGGGAATGTCATGCCTGATGTCCATAGTATCTCCTCTGCTGACTCAGGCTCCCTCATGTGCTGCTCTAGCTGAAGCGTCACAAGTGACTCATCACCCAGAGTATCTCCTATACAAGTCCCCCAGTGCTCACCACACTTTGTAGTTATGGTGCAATCTTTGTCATCAGACTGCGCAAGTGCTCTCGCTCCCCAGAAGCGGCCTCAACTGATCCTATGGACTCATATGTAGAAGAGTCCTCACTCTGGCATATAGGAGAAAGGCCCTCCTGTTCTACCTCCACCACCTCATCTGCAGTGAATATGCCATCCACCCTCTTGATGAAGTGTCGATACAATGTCTGGAGTCTAGACGCATGCTGGAATGTTATCTCTACTGAACCCAATATCCTCTGCTCATGCATGATCTCAACATGCCCCGAGGGAAGAATGATGCATGTCTCCCTCATGACCCGCTCCCCGGGTGTAGGCTCAGTGATGACCGATGTGCCACCCCTGTAGAGGATCATCTCATCCCCTAAGCCCATGTTGTCAACTAGTGCGACCCGGTGCTTGCTGAGAAGTCTCTCGCCTAATGTGCTGAGGGCCATCCAAATATCTTGGGTGTGCCTCACGGACCCTGCTGCTCATGCCCAAAGTGCCAAAGGACACCAACAAAATCAGTGGTGCCCATGAGTGATGTAGAAGAGTGTCGGATGTGTGAGTCCCCACAGATACCATCAAGTATCGCTCCTCTGTCTCCTCATCGATCCTGGGTGAAATACCGCCAAAGGTAAACTTGGTGTCCTTGTCCATGAGTCTCCCTGGATGCAATACTCTAAGACCCTGCCGTGCAGCACCGTATGCCCTCGCATACCACCGATCATCCATGTACTCCTCGACATGCCACTGCACACTGAGGCATACCCCTGTATACTGCTGGATACCCCATGCCTCTTTGCTATACCACCTGTCACGAGTCTCATTTTGTGTGTCCGGGGAATACGACTCCCCGCGTGCTCTCAATGTGATGTAGGGCACTCCTACTCCACAATGCAGTCCCTCACACTACGGTACACCACCATGTAGCTCCATGTCCACCAGTAGTCCACTGATCACTGCTAGAGGCTCCCACACATCCACGGATGTGATGACCTAGAGAACATTGCCTCTACATGTCGGACTACCACCAATCGGTAACATCGCCTCCACCGTCGCATCGCTATACCCGCTGACGAATGGATCATCACTCCAAAACCTCCTCGAGGGGTCTGAGAAGTGAATCTCCCTATGTGTCAGTAGTGTTACCACTACTGCTCGGCTCTGCTGCGTCCTCTGTGCCCCACACCAAGGTGAATAATCCTTGGCCCCATACAAGGCGCCATCTGGTGGCCTGCCAATGTCACCTCCTCCAACAAGCTCCTGCCAAGGTATGTTGACCACCCCGGGATCCCATATACGGGTGTCATACCAAGACAACCTCGGGTGTCTGCTCATAAACTGGTTGGCCACTGAAGCTAACCGACACTCCCCTAGTGAATACGCATGCTCTGCTACTACGCCAACTGTATCTTCCAAGACATAGTCAATTGACCTGCCTGGGAAATGATAGGTGATCCCACCTGGATCCCAATGCCAATATGGGGTCCCTGTATTCCCAACACCTAGGAACTCCTGCTGAACTACACTGGGGCCACCACTATCTCCAAAACCCACTCCACCGGGTACCAACTCAAAATCTCTCGCCATCCAACCTCAACATGCAGATGCCGTATCCTGTGCAACTCTGATCGTCTCATACCGTTATCCAAGTCAACATATGAGATCTGACTAGGTGGCTCCGTCTCACTCTCTCCAATGGGAAGAGGTGACCCAACAATGCTGCTAGTCCCGTCCATGCATGCCTGAAGGGGAATGATCTGATGCTGCAATGTGCCCCCTGGTTGTACCATCAGGGAATCCAGTCGTTCCCCAATGCGGGCCAACTTGGTAGCTGACTCAGCACAAGCCACTCTCATGCCCTCCAGCTCCATGTCCTGCAACAAAATGGCCTCTCGAACTGATGTGGCCTTCCCTTTCAAAATTCGAAGGTCTGCCCAAAGCCGATGATACCGCTGCCTGTGACCATCATCCGATACCTCTGTATCTCCTAGTGCCTCATCGAAGGTGGATACATCTCCTGACACTGCACCCATCTGTGTGCTACTACCACCCGAAGACTCGGACGCGACTCCGGTCATCACCTCAATGGATGGCTCTACTGGGGTAGGCTCTACCTTCTCCACTACCACATCAATCGACACGGCCAAGGAGGTCTCCAATGAGAGTGAATCTTGTGTCACACTAGGTGTAACCTCGGACTCCCTGCAATCCTGTGTTCCCTCATCCTCCAAGTGCGAGGTAACCATTTTAATGGTTTCCCTCTCCGATACTCGGTCAAGCTGGAAAGAGGTATCCAACTTGTCCACCCAAGCTTTTCCTGAGCGCCTGGATGACCCGTCAAATGTCGGTAGATGGAATCTGTCCAATGTGCGCTGTAAGCCCCCATCATGTGAGCGCCTGTTCCCTTTGTGAAAGTTGTGAGGTCTACTATCACGCCGGAATTGAACATAATCTCTGAATGAGATAAGATCTCTGATCGCCGGCCCACGTGCCAGGTACTCGGCAAT
The DNA here is from genome assembly GCA_034641835.2 of Pinus albicaulis. Lineage (NCBI taxonomy): Eukaryota > Viridiplantae > Streptophyta > Pinopsida > Pinales > Pinaceae > Pinus > Pinus albicaulis. The sequence continues at coordinate 139,582,632 of CM076579.1, read as the reverse complement.
GTAGGCGTCCATCTGGTCAGGGTCCGTCTCCGGCTCCCGCTGTGCTCCTGCCCCTATGTCTTCATCCAGAAAAGTGGGCATGGTAGGACGTGTGGGTGTATGTGATGCCATATGCTGAGTGGCATCATGCTCCGGCAAATGGTGGGATGTGCCTGATCCCTCACCAATTTGAAAACCCCTTGGGGTTTCCCGCTGCCTAACCTCCAGCGCAATGAGTCTCTGTGACACCTCCTGCATGTGTTGGAGTAGTGCCTCTCTAAATCTCCTCTCATCATCATCACCTGCCATCGGCTCTTTCTGCTATGTGTCTACAGGCTCCCCATGAAATGGCACTGCTGCTCCAAAACCATACTACTGCTTAACTTCGACCTCCGATTTACCCACTGGAAACTGCTCAGAAAATTCTAGGAATTTGGGAAGGTGATCCTTGCCCAAAACCCAGAAAAACCCAGAAATGGTTTCTTCGAATTCCAACCTTCAAAATTTGACCCTTTATATTTTGGCCTTTTTCCAATTTCGTTTTTGGTACTGCAACTGCTATTGCTCTCCGAAATTCTAGCAAACCTCTGTATGATCTCTTTCCCAATGTCATAGACCACAGGCTGAGCCAGATCTATGCTCTGATACCACTGTAATATCCCAAAAGGGAAAATAGACAGCAATACAAGCATACGACAATATAGGGAATGCCGGAAATAGAATAGGGAGCAAGTACACATAAAAATACCAGAAATGCTAAGCCATTTTATTAATCTGAGAATATAATGAGATACAATGGATAATCAGAATGAATGCACCTATCCTTGCTCAAGGCAAGTGAAGAACCCTCTCAGAAAAACAGGAAATGGCTGCTACAAGAACTGCATCCCAGCTGCTGAAAGAAATTGCCGTAAACTGCTACTGCTGGAATGAACTGAAGCTAGGGGCTGATCCCCTTGCCAGAATGAGCTGAAAATCGGCAGACCACCTGAACTGACCACCCCGGACAAAACCTAGAAACCATATACAAAATGGACCACCTCCGAAAATCACCCCAGAAACCCTCCTCCTAGAAAAACGTTGTCCCTCCAGGACCAGCGCCGACACCAACTGAAATAGACTGAAATGGGCCACAACTCCTCAGGAAACTCACCAAATGATAAACGCGGAACCTCCACACCGGAATAGGCCTGAATCTCCTGCAGAAATCTCTACCACTGAACAGCTCTAGCTCAAACTGCGTCCTCCCTCCAAGGACTGCGCAGTCACCCAATGAAGCTCGGCTCCTCAGCAAAACTCCCAAACAAAACACCTGCAAATCTCCTGCTAAAGACTGAAGAAAAACCTTGCCCGAGCAGGCACTCGAAGTCCCCCGGGGCCAAGGGTGAGATCTCCGACCGGAGACACTCAATCGCACTAAACAGTGCTGCAGACCGACTAAACAGCCAGCGTGCTCAAGTAGACAGAAGTCTAGCTCAATATCATCAACAATAGCAATAATGCCCCAAATGAGGAGGCTCCTCCCCCTTTTATAGCATTGGTTTCCCTCCAAAACCAACGTCCTCTCTCTCATTGGCTCCTCCACGTGGTGTGTGGCCCCCCTTGGCTCCCCCCTTAAGTTACAACGTTGCACCTACTAGGGAAACACTTTATTTTATTTAAGTGAGTTAGACCCTTTTTCTCACTTTTATTTATTAATAAACTATAGTCGGCAAAACTATACAAAAATCAAATATTCCAATTAGCGGTGCTAATTAGGAAATATTACAAACCGGTCCATTCCGATCTATCCGGTATGCTACCCGTGACATCCCCGGGAGGATGTTCTTACTATATGACATTCACCGATGACTTCTCCCACAAAACCTGGATATACTTCTTGAAGAAGAAGGATGAAGCTTTCATGTGGTTCCGTACCTTCAAAGCCTTGGTGGAAAATATGACAGGAAGAAGATCAAGATTTTGAGGACCGACAATGGCACTCGAATATGAGTCAAATGAGTTCAAGGACTTTTGCGCAGAAGGCGGCATTAAGAGGGAGACTACTACCGCCTATACTCCCTGAGCGTAATGGCGTTCCTTTGAACGAAAGAACAGGGACCATTGTGGAAGCCGCCCGTGCCATGCTATGTGACCAGGGGTCTACCAAAGTTTACGTGGGGAGAAGTCGCGAATACTGCAGTATACATTCAAAACCGATGCCCTCATTCCGCCTCGGACTCCAAAACTCCCGAAAAGGTTTCATCGGTAAGAAACCCGACGTCTCACATTTTAGAATTTTTGGATGTCCCTGTTTATTTTCATGTGCCAAAAGAAAAGAGAAGTAAGTTTCGGATGCTTCGGGAAGAAAGGAATGTTTGTAGGCTACGACGAAACCTCTAAGGCCTATAGAGTCTATGTACTTGGTCAAAGGGAAGTAGAGATATGCCATGATGTCACTTTTGACGAAGATGCTTCCCCGAAGAAAGTAGTAGATCTTCCAAGATCCGAAGAAAATCATGAAGTAAGGCCTCGGAAATCAAGAGGAATCGCAAGATGAGACAATGCCCGATGTTGAAGGACCAATGGACCCAATCGATCCATCTCCTTCATCGAGAAAGAGACCATCATGGCTCGGGGGACACTCTCGAAGATGCTCGAGGTACATGCTCGCGCCGAGGGGGACATTCCGAGAAAGCAAGAAGTCGTGTAGATACCAAGGGTATCCGTCGCCATGAGTACTATTGTACAATCCGAACCCGGATCTTTTGAGGAAGCCGTAAAGCATCAAATCGGAAGGATGCTATGCACGAATAATATGAGTCCATAATGAAGAATGATGTATGGGATGTGGTTCCAAGACCGAAGGACAAATCGACTTGTCACCGCGAAATGGCTCTACAAGATCAAACATGGATTTGATAGAAGTGTCGAAAAGTTCAAGGCAAGATTTGTTGCCCGTGGCTTCTCTCAAAAGGAAGGAATAGATTATGATGACATATTTGCACTCGTGGCACGATATACCACCATTCGATCAATCATAGCCCTTCGTTGCTACGCAAGGATGGAGTCTTCATCAAATGGATGTCAAGACCGCTTTTTCCGCATGGTGCAATAAAAGAAGAGGTGTATGTAGAACAACCTCTCGGGGTTTGAAGTTCGGGATCGGGACACTCATGTCTCGCAGGGTTGAAGAAAGCCCTCTATGGGTTGAAGTAAGCACCCGGAGCTTGGTACGAGAGGATAGATAACTAGTTGATGAAGCCGGGCTTCACTCGAAGTAATGTTGATCCAAACCTTTACTTCAAGGTTGTCCAGGGGAAGCCTCTCATTCGGTACTGTATGTGGACGACCTCTTCCTGACAGGTGCTAACCCTCTCATTCATCAATGCCAGAGGGAGCTTGCTGCTAAGTTCGAGAAGAAGGACCTAGGACTGATGCACTACTTCCTAGGCCTGGAGGTTTGGCAAAGACCTGGAGAGATTTTCCTTTCTCACAGAAAATATATTGTGAAACTTCTAGAAAGATTTGGTATGGTGGATTGCAAGTCTATGTCAACACCAATGGAACTCAACTTCAAGAAGTTGAGTGGCAGCAATCGTCTGAGGCCGTATTGGCAAATCCTACCGAGTATCGTCAACTCGTAGGGGCTCGATGTTCTTAGTGAACACCGTCCGTGATATATGTTTTGCGTGTGAACACTTTGAGTCAACAGATGGTTGAGCCTCATCACTTTCAGCGGGTTGGTGCCGGGGAATCTTTTGAGATACCTTCGGGGCACGATAAACCATGGGTTGAGATACACTATCGAGAGCGTGACACTCCGTGGATATACCGATGCCGATTGGGCTAGCAAAGTGTGGTGGATCGTAAGAGCACATCGGGATGTTGCTTCAATCTTGGTTCTGCTTTCGATTTCATGGATGAGCAGGAAGCAGAAGTCGGTGGCTTTGAGCACCGCTGAGGCCGAATACATTGCAGCGAGTATGGCCTGTTGTGAAGCAGTTTGGTTGCGAAAGCTCTTTAGTGAGTTGTTTGGACATGTGCTAGATACCACCGTGATACTCTGTGATAACCAGAGTGGGATTCGCTTGACCAAGAATCCTGTGTTCCACGACCGATCCAAGCATATTGATATCAGGTACCATTTCATTCGGGATATGGTACAGCGAGGCGCCGTAAGGCTCGATCATATAGGAACTGATGAGCAGGTCGCGGATATTCTCACTAAGCCCTTGGGGAAGGTCAAGTTCCTAACCTTCCATGAGAGACTTGGTATCGTGGAATGACCCTATGATGTGGGTCCTGTTGGACGATGAGCTCGAGGAGCTCTAGGGGGCTTTGGGGACAGCTTCTCGGAGCTATGAGCAACCACAAGGCTAGGCTTGCCAAACCTTGTTGGTGTGCTTGGACCCCACCGTTGTGATTATTGAGTTGGTTCACCTCTCATTATCTATGCCCCATATGCATCCTACCCATTGAGTTCAGGGCTCATGGGAAGTACCTCTCATTTGGCCAATGAGATGGGAAAATCTAGAGACCAGTAGCAAAGACTGATGGACGCATCAGAGATTGTTGTACTCTCTATCTAGGATGGCACGGTCCAACCACTTGATCTGGGATCAAGTCTAGTGAGGTCTCGGACCTCCGCCTGACTTCAGGTCAGATGAACCAAATTCGGGTTGGTTGGAGACTCTTTATGAGTCTGATAGAGGTTTCGGACCTCTGGGCTGAATTTGTCAGCCGGGGGATGATGTCTTTGTGACTGACCCACTTTTGTTCTGAAATAAAGAGGCCAGCAAAGCAAGTTACGGCGGGATGACGCACGATGTTTGATTGCACTGGTGGATGGAGTTCTCCCTAGTTGAGAGGGATTGTTAAATTTGGACAACTAGGTCCAAACTCCATCTTGTGATGTTCAGATGAAGATTCCAATATTTGTATTGGATTCCTCTTTCGGAGAGGTGTAAAATCGATATAAAATTGATTTTAATTTGATGAGAACAATTTGAATTTATTATTTATAATAAATTTAAGTGCAGGTCGGCCTTAAGGTTTTACACCCCCAACAGATGTGTCACACACCTCAATGATGGATATAAATACAGTCAACGTTGGAGAGCATTTCACTCACTCAACATCACACATCTTCTCTTCTGATTATCTACGAGCATCTGAGAAACAATTTCATCTCCCACGTGAGAAGAAGGACGAAATCTACTGCAGCAAAAGGACAAAATTTACCGCAACAATTTTTTTGCAGTTAGGGTTTCTGGGGAAGTTTGACCAGTGTTGACTTTGGTCAATGCATGGTCCATTTGAGCTGAAATTTTGTGGAGAGTTCGATTTTTGAAGGCCGTACTCATTGGCACAAAAATTGAGGTCAAAAGGTTGACCGAAGTTGGAGCTGCGTTGACTTTATTGTTGCTGCCCTGCATTGACTTTTTTCTGGACTGTGTTGACTTTGAGTTGACTGGATAATTGATTTGAGGACTGTTGTGACACATTTTGGGTTGGCCGACCAAGAAGACTTTGCTGTTTGAAGCATCCTGCTGACCGGCGTAACGCACCAACACATTCTCCTGTTTCTGGTTTGTCTTCTATAGATCCACTGGTATGTTCTATCAGCATTTTTACTTAACTGTTTATGTGATTGCTGTTAGAAAAGTAAAGTTGCATCAAGCATAGAACATCTACAAAAATTTACAGATACTGAATCGGGCATCTAAGCTGATTGATAGGCTGAGTCAATACATGTAGAAGTTAACTCGGTTGAGTTGATCGAGTCTGGGTCAACTTGGTTCGAGTTTGAAAATTATGATAGGAACTATAACTTACATTGGACTTATCATAAGAGAACATCTCAATTCATATTGTATAAAAATGGTTCATAAGTTTCAATCAAGAGAAAAGTTTAAATGAAATAGAAAAATAGTATTATCTTTTGGTGATCTTTCATAGTGTATCCACTAATTACCAAAATATAAGTAAATCGTGAACAATGAATTCTAGAAAGAAGTGTTGAGAATTTGGTAGGGCGGTGATTAATACAAATACTCTTCTTGGTAATTACTTGTGAGCTTACTTAATTTACTTATGTCTTCTCTTCTTAGCTTATTTAGTCTTTCATCAAGTCAATTACCAAAATACAAGAGACACAAATTTAGGCTCTTCCAGCCAGGGCAAAACCTCTCCTTCTTGGAGAGGAAAACCCACGAGAAATTCTTCTTATAGATTTTCAAATGACAAGTACCATGACCAAGACTCGGACCCTTGACCTATATATGCCTCCAAAACCTTGTCGTGTCTTCTTTATCTGCTTCCAATGTTGATCCTTCCTTTCTTCACCAACTTGCACTGACTTGCACCAACACTAGAGAACTCAGACTTTTTCTTAGTTTGCCTTCAAACACTTCTTCTCTTTGTTTCAAATATTAAATATAAGATCATTTGAGACCTTCTCTTTCACTTGGAATATCCTTGAATCTTCTTCACTTGAGCATTAATACTTTCTTTTTATACACTGTATAGTAGGAAGGTAAATCACAGATTTACCTTCCTTACTTTCTCACACTTTCTGACTGCAGGAGTATACTTACCTCCATATGAACTGTAGGAGTATACTTACCTTATTTCTAATCTGCAATATTACTTCAGGACTATCCGCAAACCTTTCTTCAAATAGATCCGCACTTAAACGCTTTCATTTGACCCTGACCTTATCTTAGAACTGTCTGCAGTCTTTTCTTAAGAGCTGTCTATGTATAGTCTGCAATCCTTTACCCTAATTTGAATATATATCAAACTAGTCTTTTTCTTGAAGTCCGCACTTATTCCTGTTCTCAAATCCACACTTTAAACACTGTAAAAACTATAGAGAAATCCACAACTTCTTCCTGAAATGAGCCACAGGTCCTTCATATATATAGGGCACAGTTTCTGTTTTTAGGCCGACCATACACCTTGTATTAGAGCCGACTTCATCACTGTGTATATATGCCGACATGTTGTGCATTTATTCTAGCGTTAATGAGGTGAAGATGAAGGCTATTTCATGACAAGGTCTTGAAGGCATTTTCTTCATATACATGACTCTTAATTTACCCTTCATAACTAGAAGTCAATCTCTAATAGACATCAAGAAGAAGTCTATGGACTTTTAATAAAAATCTTGCTCATGAAACCCATGAAGCAAGTACAACAAAAAATACATTTTATTATCTTTGTCTTCTCCTTTACATAAATACATAATTACATAGTTAATATGAAGACCGATCCTAGTTACACTTTTTAACACTCCCTCTTAACTAGGGAGGTATTCATACAGGTACATGGTCACTTTCAAACTGAAGAATCTCATAAGAAGAATCGGATTGTTAATCACATCTATATAGCATCATATCAACCAACATTGTCCTAGTGCAAGGCCTTGACTAACATCCCCATCTCTCAACAAGACAATGGGCTACAATGCTGGTGAGACACATGACTTATAGATACCATGGTCATTGTCTCTCCAAGGTACATACTCCACTCAAGTGTTCCCAAAGTATGACCTTCTTGGACTATTCTTTTCTTGGGTAGCTAGCCCTCAAAGAATATCGGTCCCCGACTACTCTTATCTTGAACGCCCTATCACATTCTCAAAGAGTATCGAATGCCAAATGATTACCCAATCCTCCATTCTATCTTCCCAAGTGAAGACCAGAATGTTGTGTCTATCCATTCTCTCCACATGACCTACACTGAGACTTATGACTGTTAGTCCTGGTCTATTGCATAACACATGTATTAGAGAATCATATATGTCATTCCCTCTTAACTCAGGAAGGACATGCTTCAAGTTTCTTCCAAGCAAGAAACTTATCACCAGGCTCCCTCTCAACCAGGGACATGCAGCATCAATGGTGAGACGCCTAGCTGCTCATGAAGAATTCCTCCCCTTGATGTCATGGATTTCGATATTGAGGAATCTTCAACCTTTGGCTTCATAGGGCATAGATCATCCATCACTTTCATCCATGATTCATGTCAGCTATCAGAAAGTGATTTACCAGACTTCCTTATCTGGTCCACTATTATGCTTTGCTGCTTTCTTTTGAACCATCTATAAGGATCTTATATCCTTTCACATGATTGGCAACCCTGCATAAATTCATCCAGATAATCATATAGGTGTGAACTTTTAAAAATAAAAGTTACCTCAGTGATGATCTTTCACCATGACATCTTCCTGTAGGCATCGACATCCTCTATTCAAATTGACACATCTCCTAATGATATGTTTTGTCAAGGGTCTTCTTCTTTACCAGACTTCTATGAGAGTCTAGATATCCTCCCAGGAGATATTCTAGTCACATCTTCTTGGCTTCCGAATGATAACTGCCTTTGGACATGGTTTCTCTTCATGATCTCTTCCTTTCTGCACATCTTCATTCCCAAGAATTTCTAATTTCTAGTTCCTTGTTCATATACAACCACCTCATATTCCATATGAGGATATATTATGTTGATTTCATCTGTCTGTGCACCGTGAGAGATCGTACTTCTAAAGTTCATTTCCTGCAACCATATGACATGGCTACATAACATCCAGTGTCAACATATAAATATATATATATACCTCATACCTTTTTCCTTTCAGTCATCCTGTAGCAATTTTACTAGAATGAGGAACTTCATTCCATTGACCTGCTTTATCAGTATGTCATCACATCCTAATCCTAGAATTCTGTAGCATAGAATTCTTTGATGAAACCTTTTTACTTTCTTTCTAACTAGTGAATTCATAGAGAATTCCATTAGAAAATGTCAGCACCTGTTTCCATGATGACCCTTGATCTTGATGACTGCCTTTCATCAGTATTGTTATCAGTGAGGTTTTCTAGGAGCTGTTTCACCAAGAGCTCCTACTGTGCTTCTATCATGATGCTATTAATATACATTGCTTCCTATCATACTATTTTATGACCAATAGAGATCACTTAAAGAGGAAGATGATTTTAATCACAATAGAGATCTCTCGCTTCTTCTTTCTTAAATTTCTTTGCATCAGGTGCTTCCCTTATATCTGTGACATGGGCTTCTTCCTTTTTCATCTTGTCCTTTTTAGATTTAGGACGATCTCTTTTATAATGCCCAAGTTCATTACATCCAAAGCATCGTACTTTGTCCATATTTCGTCTTTTATTCCTAGGACCAAATTTTCCGAATCTTCCTTTTGTCTTGGATATGGCTGCAAAGGCTTGATTCCCTTCACTTGATCCTGTATCAGCTTTGGCTTTCAATCTCGTTTCCTCTATTTTACATAGAGACCACAAATCATGGAATGGTGTTGCTTCTTTCTTCCCGTATAAACTTGGAGTGAAGTTTCCCCATTCTTTTGGTAGAGCATTTAGCACCACTGTAGTCATCTCAGTGTCAGACATTACTTCTCTCAGTTCCTGCAGTTGATCTCTTATTTCAGAAATCCTCATAAAGTATGAAGTGATTCCTTCTTCTCTTGATAATTTCATTTTGTATAGTTCTTGTCTCAGAGATATTGCTTCTCCTGCAGTACTTACAGAGAATAGCTCTACTAGTTTCTCATATATTTCTTTTGCAGACTTCAGTTTTGACACATAGGGAATGAGTGAGTCCTTAATGGCTTCTATGAGAATCCTCTGGGCTCTAATTTCTCCCTTCATATACTTGGCATGAGCTGGAGCATCTTCTTTTGAGGGTTGAATTGTAGATTCTTTGATGTAGTCCATAACTTCGTCTTCAATTAGATTCAAATCTGTCCTCTTCTTCCATGCACTAAAGTTTGATGACCCAACCAATTTGTTGCTCTCTTTACAATAAGTCATTTTGACAGATTTAAGTAAGGTCATAGATAATTACTTGAGTAGAGTGACTTGCATCTTCCTTGATGATGAAGGATATATTCAAAAGATGATGTTTCTTCCAACAATGTCTTGAATGTAAATCTTTGATGGCAAAGATTATTTTCTTGAATGAGTTGATCCTTTGAAAGAGATAACTTGAGAATCTTCCTTGTAAACTGATTTGACTTTTCAATGTAAACTTTGATCCTCGCTTCCTGGAGTGTCTTCTTGACAAGTAACCCTTGTGTTCAACACCTTAGCTTTGATTCCATGTTGAGAATTTGGTAGGGCGGTGATTAATACAACTTCTCTTCTTGATAATTACTTGTGAGCTTACTTAATTTACTTATGTCTTCTCTTCTTAGCTTATTTAGTCTTTCATCAAGTCAATTACCAAAATACAAGAGACATAAATTTAGGCTCTTCCAGCCAGGGCAAAACCTCTCCCTCTGGGAGAGGAAAACCCAGGAGAAATTCTTCTTATAGATTTCAAATGACAAGTACCATGACCAAGACTCGGACCCTTGACCTATATATGCCTCCAGGACCTTGTCACTTCTTCTTTATTTGCTTCCAACACTGATCCTTCCTTTCTGCACAAACTTGCATTGACTTGCACCAACACTACAGAGCTCGGTCTCTTTCTCAGTTTGCCTTCAAACACTTCTTCTCTTTGATTCAACTATTAAATATAAGATCATTCGAGACCTTCTCTTTTACTTGGAATATCCTTGAATCTTATTCACTTGAGCAATAATACTTTCTTTTTATACACTGTATAGTAGGAAGGTCAATCACAGATTTACCTTCCTTACTTTCTCACACTTTCTGACTATAGGAGTATACTTACCTCCGTATGAACTGTAGGAGTATACTTACCTTACTTCTGATCTGCAATATTACTTTAGGACTATCTGCAAACCTTCCTTCAAATAGATCCGCACTTAAACACTGTCATTTGACCCCGACCTTATCTCAGAATTGTCCGCAGTATTTTCTTCAGAGCTGTCTATGTATAGTCCGCAATCCTTTTACCCTAATCCGAATATATATCAGACTAGCCTTTTTCCTAAAGTCCGCACTTCTTCCTATTCTCAAATCCACACTTTAAACACTGTAAAAACTTCAGAGAAATCCGCAACTTCTTCCTGAAATGAGCTGCAGGTCCTTCATATATATAGGGCACAATTTATGTTTTTAGGCCGACCACACACCTTGTGTTAGAGCCGACTTCATCACTGTGTATATAGACTGACATGTAGTGCATTTATTCCAGCGTCAATGAGGTGAAGATGAAGGCTGTTTCATGACAAGGTCTTGAAGGCATTTTCTTCATATACATGACTCTTAATATACCCTTTATAACTAGAAGACAATCTCGAATTGACATCAAGAAGAAGTCTATGGACTTTTAATAAAAATCTTGCTCATGAAACCCATGAAGCAAGTACAACAAAAAATACATTTTATTATCTTTGTCTTCTCCTTTACATAGTCAATATGAAGACCGATCCTAGTTACACTTTTCAACAAGAAGAATACTTACTATGACAAATGTCCTATTTGTGAAAGAAAGAAAAATCAAAACAAATCACAAATAAAATAAATTAGAAGATGAACCAGTACATTATAAAGAGAACGCTATAAATTTACAACATGAGAATAACATGCAGATATATTTTTTTGTCAATTGGGTTTCTCTCAAGAGGTTGGGAGGAATGATTGTTATCCTCCCCTCCTAGGTTCAATTTCCACAAGTGACATGAGGAGCTTTGTTGTAATGGCTTTGAGCTTGCCTTGTTGTTAAGTCTGAACAATCCCTTGAAGGCCAAAACATGTATATACGTCACATGGAATATAAAGATATTTCTCATGGAAAAATACATGGAGATATTTTTTAAAGGATTAGCAAATAAAGATAATTCTTACTTGAAAAATCTTAGTTGGGAGTTTCTCATAAAAATCATGGAAACATGTATTAAACAAACGTTGTGTTAGTTGGGGTTTGCCATCCTTGCCACCCTGCATGGTCTCCCACAAGTAGCTTCCCTTCTTGATCGAAAGCTACCACTGGTTGTGTTGTACGAGAACATTTGCAATTACAATTACCTTTGGATTCCTCTTCCCCATGATTTCTACATGAGAGTTTGTGGGTACAAGATCAATTCTAATTATGTGACTTTCGGGAATTTTGATTATGTCACTTATGGCTCCCTTTGATCTAACAGAGCATGCTTTGCACAACACTCCATCCTTCCGTATACCAAGTTTAAGGAAGGAGTGGGGGTACTTGAAGGGGCATGCTTTGCACAAGGCTTGATACTTCACTATAACAACCTGTGCAAGGCTGAGTGCATATTATTTGGTCTGAGATCGTCTAAGGATGCCAACTAACGCCATTAATTCACTCCAAAAGAATTTTGTTTTGTAAAAATTAATCAGTTGGTAATTATTAATTAATTAGGCAAAAGGCATGATCAAAGATCATGCCCATTCACCAAGAGACACCCAAGGCAGTATTTAAGCCAGGGGTCTCCCACAATTATAATCATCATATCAATTTATTAATAAAACTGATATAATTTTTGTTTAATGCTGAGTTATGCACTCCATTTGGTATTAGAGCAGATTCGATCTTCCGGCAAAATCGTTGCACAAAAACTTGCTATTCCGCTGCATACAATATCATCTGTCGTTGTAACCTTGTCACCACCTACGTTCTCATTCTCTGTCCCGTCCTTCCTTGCATCCGTCGTTTTTCATCTGTCCATCACCTATCCCTCTCGTCGTTCACCTGAGAATTCCCCACCATCTCTACGATTGTCACACCGTGATAGTATTGTGTCCTTGTGGTTGTACGCATCTCATCAAACATCCAGATAGGCAGTCACAGGTATATCTTGTGCTGTCGTCACCGACTAGGCGTTCGTTGACCTCCACATCTTCAACCTACGTTTCTTTCTGTCGACATTTCCAAACACGTTTCGTTGGTTAATTAATGCATCAGGTATATATATAGTTATATTTATTGTTATATAGTTGTAATATTAATTGTTATATAATTTATAATTATATAACTAATTAATATTTAATCACTCTATAATATAATTAATATTTAATTATATAAATACATATATTTAATCAACTTATTATTTTTATTTAAAAAAAATAAAAAAAGAAAAGAAAAAATTTTACTACAAAAAAAAAAATAGGGTCAAATTAAGTTGGATAAGTATACTCCACCTCAGACCCGCTCAATGTCTTCATCAATGTCAATGGCCGATTTTAATAAAAAATTGATAGATCTTGAGACTAAGGTGACCGGATATGGCAAAAAAATCGAGATGCTCTAGGATACAACAAAGAGAATAGAGAGTCAGCTTGAGCAGAATTAGAATGAATTTAAAAATGATCAGACAATTCTTTCAAATGAGGTGGATCTAAATCATAATCAAGCAAGGGTGTTGTTGACCTATATTTGTGACAAGTTGAAGGTTACACTTGATCAAATACTCCAGAGTAATGAAGCTACTCAACATCCATACTCTGTAGATACATCAAATACCTCAAACTCACATCCGAACCTTGAGTCTCCAAAGGCACCTTCCATGCCTAATCAATAAAATAGTAACACGAATTTTCAAAGGAAGTAGCTTTGGAATCAATACTCAAATATGCCGCTCTCAAATCAATACCCCCGCTAATAGCTACATATCAATGAAGAGCAAAACTTGAGCTTTCCAAATTTGACGGTAACGAGAAATGCAGCGTTGCATGGTTCAATAAAGCAGAAGAATATTTTGAGATTTACAGTATTGACAATGATGATGAAAACATCAGTTATGCATCCATGCAAATGGAAGGCGAAGCATATAACTAGTATATGTGGTGGAAGAAGACGACACTTGCCATCAGTTGGAAGAAATTAAAAAATGCATTCTTTAAGAGGTTCCAAGGTGTTAAGGAAGAAGAGTTCTTCTTAGCACTCACTAGATTGCAACAAAAAGGCGATATGGATGAACACACTCGGGAATGAGAAACTTTAGCCACATGAGTACCTAGAATATCTGAAACTCATCTCATTCGATCATACATCACAAGTCTCAAACCCCATCTCCAGGCTAAGCTTGAGCTTCATGACATCACTTCCATAGAAGAAGCTAGACAAAAAAAAAAAGAGCCGCTGAAAAAAAAAAGCATGAAAAGATGCAATGGCCGAAGGTCGAAAGAGTACATTCGAGAAGAAGATTTTCCCAAATTGCGAACACGGATAATACAAAATATGTTCCACCACATCTCCGTGAAGGAGGCAAAACTAATTTGGAAATGTAAAGAATGAAAGAAGGGAAGTGTAAACGTTGTGCCGAAAATGGGACCCTAAACATAGATGTGATAAAGGAAAAGAAACCAAGAACCTATATACATGTGAAGCAACCAACGATTCAGACAATGAAGAATCCAATGAAGAAGATATCGAAGATTCTCCATTACCTTCTCCAGATTTGGATAGTGAGTTGCACCCCAAAGTCTTTATTATGATAGAAAAAGTAGTTCCTAGTGGGACAATGGTTTACAAAGATGCTTCAACAACAATTTTCTAGCCAAAGATCAACATGCTAGAGACTCTAATGATTCTCTAATTTATAGATAATCTATTTTTAACTAATTTCCTCAAAAATTTGACTTTGGCTTAACCACTAAGGTCTAAGGATCCAAATTTTCTTGAAATATACAATAATCCCTTGGTGGAGGACCTTCAAAAATTAATTTTTTTAAGACCCACAATTTTTTCCACTTGGAGAATTAATTTTCCTAAGACAACTTAATTTGATTCTAATTAATTAATTTTTTGGCTTAGGATTTAATTTATTTTTCCAGAAAACTTAATTAATTTACACATGAGGGCATTTAATATTTTTCCACCCTCTAATACATACGATTTTTATATTTACAACCCTCAAAGGCGGAATACACATTTGACTTAGACCCTCAAGACATATCCAATTCTGCGACACAACATGATTTAGTAGACCAAGTAATTTGTAATAAAATAATTTAGTCAACTAGCTTAAATTATTCCCAAATCACTTTTACATTAGAACACTAGGACTCACCTAAGATTTTGACGAAGAATTCCACCCTAGCTTTGGGGTGAGGTTGGAGGGAAAATGACATGTCTTTTGACCATGGAGCCAACCTGACTGTAATTGGAGCCGACCTGTCAGTAGAACTGTTGGTTCCATTTTTTCAATCAAGAAGTGAAGGTTAAATCAAGACCTCCAGCTGGGCTTGGGATACGAAGGTGGAATAAGCCTATAAGTTAGGGTAATATTTTCCAATAGGATAGATTTTTTTTTAATTGGATTTAGAAATGAATATTCCCTGGGAATAAGGCTTCCATTGATTGGTAGCTACAAGTGTTATTTGAAAAGATTTCCTGGGGTTGTATTTATTTAGTTGCAAAACTGTAAAAATAATAAGGTTTAATTTGGAATCTGGGTGGAGGTATAGTTTTGTTCATTAATAGGATAGTCCCAGCTAGCAGTCATCGCACTAGATGTTATGGATAGGAAATGTCATAGCTCATGCTTAACATGACTTCTGTAGCATTGCTTTGCTTTGAAGAATCTGGTTACTTGAGAGTTGAGTGCAACAATAGGCTTCAACGGAAAATAATCATAAGCTGTTCATTTTGCTTTACAAAGAACAAAATATACGTGACCACTGATCTAACAGGAGGGCATCATTGTTCTTATTTTCAATACAATGTATAAGCTGTCAAAAGTTGCCTTATGATAGAACCTTCTTTGCATTGTTCTTGATCATACACAACTGTCCCTTTGCTTTGCCATCAATGACAATATCTCAACATTATGTTCAGAGAAGAGCAGTGAAGCTAGAGTATATATGTACTGATGAGCAGATGGCCAACATTCTCACCAAGTCCTTGTCAAGGGGCAAACATGTTTATTTCAGAGACAAGATGGGAGTGGTGAGAAGCACTTTCCTTGGTAAGAGGGAGTGTTAGGAAATGAGTACCAATGACAAGTGTTCATAAGGCTTGGTATCTAGCCTAGGAAAGAGTGTCCTAATGTGACCCTCTTTACTTAACTTTATGAGAAATAAAGTTAAAGTGAGTTTATAAGTCATAAAGCGACTTTAAGAGAAATGAAGTCATAAAGTGGCTTTATGTCATAAAGTGACTTTATAAACATAAAGTCATAAAGTACCTTTTGAGTAATTAATGAAAAGGGGACTAAGGGGAAAAGGTGTCTCATGGGTTAATGAGAGATTGTCTCCACCCTTGATCTAATTGGTTAAAGCCTAAGATCTAATCTCAGCCATTAGATCTTAGGGTTAGGTCTTTTTTCTTAATGAGAGAATAAAATGGAAAAGGAAAGGGGAGAAGGAACCATTTTGCACATTTCTTCATGAGAGTTGGAGAAGAGAAGCAAAGAAGGTTGAGAGAGTCATTCATAGCTTGAGAGAGGCTAAGTATAGCAGGTATAGCAGATCTGGTATGGATTCCAAGGTTGAGCACTGGCACAAAATTCAAGGAGAGGATAAGTGCAGTTATTGCTGAAGAAAGCACTGAAATTGAGGCAGTGTATGTTGCATTTATTGCTGCTGCCTGAGCTTGATTTTCAAGGGATTTTGGGCAGATTTCTAGGGGTCTGACGTCACAGAAATTGAGGCTGTCAGAGCTGTAGGAAGCAGCACGAATTCTCAGAAAGCCTGGGCATGAAAATCGAGGTATTCTGACAGCATTAATTACATCCCATCCGTCAGCGACCAGGGAAATATGTGCAGCTGACACAAATTTCTAGGGGACGGACGCACAAATTTCTGGGTATGATTGGCACAGAAAACGAGGAGCTGTATGGTGCAGTATTTACGGAGCAGCTACAGCACGGAAGTCTAGGAAATCTGGGCGTGATTTCCTATGAGATAAGTTGACTTAACTGCTGTAATAATTTCTTTGAAAGTAATAAATATCTCTCTCTTTCCTCACTGGTTTTCCCTTTGGGGTTTTTCCAGGGTCTTTGGACCAAAAATCATTGTGTTAAATTTGTGTGACTGCTGCATTTATTCTCAGTGAAAGTGAAATAGTGGAGTAGGCTAATGTGTTTCATGCTTTAGCAAATATTCATATTTAAAAGCAGCACCATAAATCTATGTTGCGTTGAGCATTAAACTGATGTGATTTCTAAAACCGAAATCTGGTTGGGCCTACAATTTTCTACACCTATTTATCAGTTTCAACTTATCATCTCCACTTACACGACTGTTCATGTTTTGGTAACCTTTAACCTTCCATTATCTTTAATTTTTCTCATCTCTGGAAAACCTTATATTTATTAAATCATGTATGCTGTATATGAAGTATGATAATATAGTTTTGTATTAATCATGGTCTTTATAAGCCAGTGGTAAAGGACGTAGATGAATAACTTGTATCTCTGCAAACTCACTATGCTTTCCATTATTGTTAAGTGCACCCTAGTGATTTTTTGTTTTAGAAGCATTCATTTGGGCCTACTTATAGGTTAATATCTTAATGTCATTTCGGTGTCTAGCTAAATTCCAAAGTCAAATTGTTAACATTGTGTATATTATTATCAAACTCACTCTTTAACCAAAAAATTGGGTGGGTGCTTCCATATACCAGATTGACTATAAAACTAACAAGTGGGGATAGCATTTATAGGATACATTTCATCTTTCTTTCGATTGAAGGCTTCTTAAGTTTATTTTTTTCATGGAATTAAGTGTCATAAGCGTTGTCTTTGTGAATTATATTATTTTAAGAATTCATTGTGCATGTTGTAACTTAGGACTTAAAATGTGTGTGTGTGTGTGTGTTTAAGTTTTGTTTCAATAATTTTCATATTGTTAGAAAATCTATTTCCATTAATTGCTCTTCTTTGATATCTGACAAGCACGTTTCTACTGGAAAGGCTGCAGGTCTTCCATGGACAGTAGCAAAAGGATATGATACCTTTACTCCAATAAGTAGTTATGTAAGTTTCCATCTTTAGCTTTATCTAGCTGCTTCTATGCAATTCCATGACAAGTTAACACCAGTTTGCTTTTGTGCCATTTCCCTTTAGACATCTTGGCCACACGATTTGGTAGAAAAAAGTTCATTTACCAAACAAAGAACTAAAAAACAAGTAAAGTATAATATATAACCTAGTACGAAATGCGAATTTCTTTGTTAGTTTGAGAATGCAAGGATGGATATTCTAACCATTGGTAAAGACGCTTTCCTATGTGTTGTTTTTCATTTGTTGGAGATTGTAAAATGTGCAAGAATCAAGAATCGTGACCGTTTTAAGGATTGATCTTTTATTAGATGATTATATCTTGTTTGAAAAGTAATGTTAATTTATTGGTGATGATTGGCAGAGACATCACTGATAAAGTCAATGAGTAATATTGGTCATTCTTTGTAAATTGGTACAGGAAGTTTATTTTCTAATGAAGTTTTAAATTAGCTTGTCAGGAAGTAATATTAATCAAGTCATTTAATAATTAGATGTTGGAAATGTGAGACAAACAATCTCTGTCATTGAGACTATGTAAGTGATTCTCATATCTTTTAGAATACACATTTGTCATTTAGTCAATTCATTCTCCCACAGTTATGCTACTTTTTAATTTTATCCTACCCTGTATGCAATTGTAATATTTGGTATCAAGGTCACTGAGTCAAGAGGAAACATCCGGGAATCATAATGAAGAAGATGACACATTTCTGAAGTCGCTGAATGCAGAGCAAGGTTAGGGAGGTGGTATGTGTTGAGTAGAATCTGAGTTGAGGACTGGAAGTGTTTGCACAAATTTGGAGACAGAAGTAGCCAGACATTCAAGGAGATATTATCACAAAACACAGAGTTTACCATGAAATTTGATGCTTTGAAGCATGACTTTCAAGTAATCCAACAACATGATGCAACTTTGTTTGTCAAGAAAGTTGGCAAACTTTGTATATCTTGTGGTGCATGTATATGATCTTTCGATAACAAGGAACAGTGAAGCATATATTTCATCATAAAGAAGAATTCAAGAACAGTTTTGAGATGACAAACTTGGGATATCTTCACTACTACTTGGCTATTGGAGTAACCCAAAATTCAAAACATGTGTTCATCTTTCAAAAGTACATTGGACAAATGTTGAACAAATTTGGGATGGCTGATAGTAATCCTCTCTACCTTATACCTAGACTTATCCACCTTAGTAGGTCCATGTAAAATATTTATGAAAGGATGTTGGTAAGCTGCAAAGAGAGCTGTAAGGTCTTGAAGGGAACTGAAGACTTTGCGCTCAAATACTCTAATGTAGAGGATTTCATACTAGGTGGACATATAGATCTCGACTTTGATGGGGATAAGGAGAATGGAGTGTCTACTTTAGGATACCTCATGAGTCTTGGATCAATATCTATGGCTAGGTCACACAAATGATCTGTTATAGCGGATTCCATGATAGAGACAGAGTGCGTGGTTGCTGTAGAGGCAACAAGGAGATTATGTGTCTTAGGAAGATACTAGATGATTTGTAGGAGAAACGGGTGAATGCTACTCCTGTTTCGATTGATAACACTTCTGTAATCAATTTGGCCAAGAATCCTAGATTCCATGATCGAATCAAGAATATCAACAGAAATACCATTTTATTTGACATCATTTAAACTTTAAAGGCCAAAATTATTTAGCCGATATGTTGTTGTTATCAAAATATCTAACACCCTGCTGCTAGGCCTCACTAGATTCTTGACAACAATGGAATCCACCACAACTGCCACCTTAACAGAGAATTCCCTTGTTGTTTTGTGGAAAGATGCTACCCCCACAAGGGAGGCTTCGCTAGCAGGTCTTAGAGATAAAGTAACCCATGGATTCCTAGGATAAAATATGGCCCTTCTCCACAAATGAAGGGAAATATAGGGGTGTTGGTGCAACATCTACCCTCGAAAGTGTTAATTATTCATAGAGCTATATTGTTCTTTGCTTTGATAATTGCATTTCTTCATTAACATGTTAAATTCACCCCAAATCATTATATCATTATACAAATCTACATTATTAACCATCAACATGAGAAACTATATAGAAAGAACAATACCATCATCATCTTCTAAGCAACAGAACGTAAAGGAACAAAGGAAGATAAGCATGCACACTTAGAGACACCAGGATTGGTCCGAGACCAGGGAAAACCCACTATGGGAAAAACCCTTGCAAACTCTTCTTCTTAGATCATCATCAAATGATTTAGCAAACAAGAGTACAATGGTCCATAGATCCATATTTTCATGATGTAGAAAACAACTGGCATATGCACAATGTAAACATACTTATGCTAAAGGAGCCTGAATCTGAGAGTTGAAATGCACTGACATTGGCTTTAGCATACTGATGAATACTGCTGATACTGGGTGAGAACGGTAGATACATCTTGCAGCGAAAATATATAGAGTAGATCTACAGATCTGCAGATCCACAACGGTATGAAACCCCATATACAATTGATCACTGAAACTCACTGAAAACAACTGTCCAGTCCTAGATCTGAATCCAGGACATTGTCAAAGCTGACTGCAAACATCTACATGAGCACTGGTGGTTGGATCAAGCTCAAGTCTGCCTCGAAACCCTTAACCGCGACCTCAAGACGCTGCGACCGCGATTGAAGCTTCCCTGGCCACTACCTAAACTCACTGTGCCAACGAATGAGGTTCTGATCAGCCAGATCTAGTCCAAGAACCCTAGTCACGACCTCAACATGCTCAGCTCGCAGCTATGGCAGCTAACCGCTACCTTGCCACGCTATGCCCATGACTCTGGCCCGAATTCTGCAGTTTGGTGCCCGCGACTATGGCTTAGAAGTCCTAGTTCAGTGCGAGCCTCTCCCCTGTGATTTCATACCATGCACGAGCTTCTTCCGTAGAACCTGTGCGAACTGGAGAAAAAAAAAATAAAAAAATCTCATGAGCGAATGTGTGAGAATGAGCTTGAGGTCGCTTCTATTAATAGCTTTCATGAGGGTCCGCTTGGGGTTGAGGCCGACTTAACCGATTCCACATGTGCTTAGGCCGACCCATTCCATTTCACTTTAATAAATAAAATAATTCATAATTTAACTTCCGCTTAACCAATTGGGGCGATCTATAGGTTGATTTTGGTCTTCTCGAAAAGAGGAATCTAATACAATTATTATCTCGACCATATGAGCTGACGAAAGTGGAATTTGACCGCAATTGCATAATTTTAACAGTCCCTCTCAAGCAGTGAAAATTCCATCTGCCAATATCTATTCATGGATCAAAATTTCATTCTGTTATCTTCATGCATCATCACGTATCGTCACTGATCATCTCTGTCATGTAGTCGTCATGTTGTGAACCTTTCTCGTTACAAATCATCAATGTACTTCTCATGCTTATTCTTGCTTATCTCTTGATTGTTTCTGCTCGTATGCTGAACATTCTCAGATCTAGAAGAAGAAGAATTTGTCACTAGAGGGGAGCTTAGGCTACCATCCTTCATCCATCAGGCTATAACCTGGATTCTCTGACAACGGGCTTCTACCCAGAATATCATCATCAATCATCATCGAAAAGCATATCATCAAGGAGCACATCTCGAGCTATAACCGCATCGGGGAGCACATCTCGACATGGAATCTCATGGGGGAGCTATACCTCCACAACGCCATATCTAGCAATAGGATATCCATCAATGCAGTGGAGCCCATCTCGACCCAGGTATCACATCGGGGAGCTCAATCTCAACTTGGAACCACATAGGGTTATCTCAACCCATCCTATTGCCTACTGATCTTCCCATCGATGACCTTGAATATTCATGTGGTAGAACACTTGCATCGTAATCGCCTTGGGTTGTACACCCCAATTACACTCTCAACTCGTTAGCCAAACAAGGAACGGGTTACGGTATTCCCAACAAGCCTTGCTTGAGGGTATGATGGCAACTGGAGTATACTCTGCATAGACCAGATAGGGAAGCAAATTCTCCGACCCTATGAAGATAGGGGAGCAACATCACAACCCTAGGTAACAGATAGGGAAGTATCCTATTGTCCAGAGTTCCCTCAACCCCAGGAGCCCTCCATCTCAATTCCTCATCCTTGGAGCTCAGACATGGAGGAAGAGTTTGCTTAGTGTCCTCGATCAGCGCTGCTCTCATCATACTCATATCTGGTATCTACTTATCACAATAACAATTGATTCTTGTTCATACAAGACATCAAATCAAATGTTATGTTAGAACATACATAATCATGTAAATCACAACAAGATACCATAATCATCCTCCCTCTCACGGAGGTATCAATCACACATGGATACCATAATGATCCTCCCTCTCAAGGTGTCAATCACAGGTCTAAGCTTGTCTCGAACAACTGCACTGTTTCAATGAATGGAGAAATCACAGTCCCAACTATATGTATATGGGAGTCTCTGTTATCACACCGTATCCATGTCTTATCCAGATCATGCTCAGATAGCTCTCTAAGGAGCTTCTACATCCTGCCTCACAGCTAGCCATGCTAGCAGCATTGTACCCGACCTTGGTCGTGCTATGGACCTCTCATCCAAGATATCATGGCAGATCTCATATTAAGGCAACATCCAAATGTGCTCATCAATATTAATCCCAAACATCATCATTTCATTCATGCAGTTACATATCATGGGAGAAATATCTCAACCTTTAAAAAGTAGAATGTGTCATGCAGATATTTCAAAATATGTTTGGTGGCAATTCTGAATGAAGCAACTCAGTCATGAATTTAATCATATTCTATACACATCATATATGGATGGATGTTCAAAACAGAACATCAATGCTTCAATCAACTAACAGATGCCATGTCACATTCAACAACATTGGAACTTTAAATCAGAGTGTCTAAGGATTTACATTACACAAATACTTTTCAATAGTATTGCAACATGGGATTTCCTTCCCAAATTCCAGAAATTGATTCATCATGCCATGATACATCATTACGAGATTCAAAAGCCTTCTCCCTCTTACTTAGATTGTCAGAGGCTCATCACCTGTCAAGGGTAGACTCTCAATATGTATAATCAAAGCCATAATCAAAATCAAGGCCTACCTTGGAACTCATTATCTTGACTTCATCAGATAACTGTCAAATATAGACAAATTTGAATCAATGAGCTTGTATCACGCAATGCTCTTTGCAAGCATAATGCCTTACCATGTCAACATAATCAGACTTACATAAATCAATGTTGTGTCAACAAAGTCAGCTCAGTAGAGTTTAGAAGGCAGACAAAAACTATTATCAAAGACATTGATTTCATAGTATTAATTCTTTCAACCAGGTGACAGGTAGAGCTCATGTCAAGTCTTGACTTCATTTACTGTCAAGCCATCAAGTCTGTCATTTAACATGCCATTACAAACCATTTCCGTCACTAGATGCAAGTGCTTACATCAAGGTGAAGTCATGCAGGTTCCATCTTCACACTGAATCACAACAACCATTGTGCTAGGAACAAGGAGGCCAATATAGAACCATAATTCTGAATACTCACATACGACACTGAAGGTCACTATGCCCACATTAGGGAAAATAAAAAATCAACAGATCAAGTCGAAATTGGGAGATATATAATCCAAAGGCATGTCTCAATCATCAATTCAAAGTTCTAAAACATCATGTCAAAGTTCCAAACACAACTCATCTATATCAATTAGCGAAAACATGTAGCACAATCCTCAAACATAACGACATATTCATATGAATGTCTCAGTCACCTGCAAACACAAGTTCGATTCAAACATACAAACTTTTCTCGTTGACAGATCTTACTGCTATCTGCGACACATTTGCAGAACTGACATCTTCCAGGGGACCATCTGATTTCATGCCTTATCCTTTATTTCCTTTGATCAACAATATAACCCGACAACTTCAATAATCAATTTACAATGGCAGATGTCAAAGTTCCTTTGATTCATAATACAGACTGATTTCATCTATCAGGCATAGTCGCATCTATGGTCCTTCTTTTCTGCGAGTGAGGCTCATATCTCTGCTGTAGATTAACAATGTCAGATACTCATAAATCATAGAAGAGCATGTAATTTCATTTTCATTCATGTCATCAACCTGTCTTTACTGGAGTCATGCAACAATAGATCTGGTAGATCATAAACACATGTCTATCATGATCATCAACATCATGTCATCAATCTTAAATCAAGGGCTGGACTTGAAAGATCAGGGCAGCAGGTTGATGTGACAACACAACCTTATGAACCCAATAATAATACATCAAGTTAGTGCATTTAATTTCACCATATGCCATAACCATAGGTAGTAGGAGATCTAGAATATCAATCTCATAGATATGCCTCTATCACCATGGTTGCCAATACCATGTTTATCATGATCAATAGGATCGAGTTAGGTTATTCAATAAACCAACAAAGTGCAATCTCTCTTTCCATGAGCTTTCATCATGCTTATCACAAGCATTATCAATACCATATCAATGAGGTGAACTTCTATAAGAGATCCAACAAGACTTATGCATATCAAGAGTCGAGAGTACCATTTACTAGAGTCAGGATCAAGATCTCAAAACAATAGATGTTAGCCATGTTAAAATTTATAAAACTACTTAACATAATTTTCTACTGCAGAAATTTGGTTTACTTCTCCTACTTTTGTTTTTAATTATACAATTTATTTTAAGAAATATTCAGAAAATAGCGAAGTAAACACACCGCAGATCTACACATACATACATATCAAGTACTGAAGAATAGAGCATACATGACAAAGGACACAATATTTTTTGGACAATGTACCCGGAAAAACCTAATGCGGGAAAACTGGTGCAACAACTATTAGAGGGTTTTATTATTATGTAGAATGTTTGAATACAATCAAGGGCACCCGTAGTGGTTTGCCCAATGGAGAAATCACAACAGATGTACCTCTATCACTCGGAGACAGAAAATATGGTTGATTCAGTTGAGGCTTCACACCGTTTGGATCTGTTGAATACGAGCCCTTTCTGGCCCACTAGAAACCCAGTGCTGCCTCTCCCGACACTGCGTCAGCTCTACGTCCCTGCTTGAGCCTCTGTGCAACATAGGCTGCTCCTGCATCACCCCTCTGGGCTCAACGCTGCCTCTGTGTCACCCTGAAGGGCCTGTGCTAGCCTCTCTGCTGCCTTTGCGTGAGCCTGGATGGGTTGCGCCCCCCCTGCTGGGTCTCTGCGCTCCCTAGTATGGATCTGCCTCTCTGCCTATGTATTCTTGGTCTCAGATCTGAATAATCCCTCGCCGATTTGCCCCTCACCACCACTGCAAGCTCACTCGAAAATTATTAGCAAACCATGCCCCCAAAATTTCGATTTAGCTCAAGTGCTACCGCTATGTGTGTCTTCTCCAACTGACCCCAAACCTTCCTTTAATACTTTTCTCGTTGAACATTCAACGACCGCGATCTAATCTCTCATCGACGACTAAGATTAGAAAAGACTTGATCCACGTCACTTAGAACATTCTCACCCACATGTCTAAATTAATTCACTTTAATTATTTAATTTCCCTAAGTTAGACTTAGGGTCTCCATTAAAATAGTTAATATTTTGAATAACATAGGTTTTGGGTGGAATTTCTCCAAACAATTTCTGGGTCTTGGAGGTCTCATGTGTTCTAGCCCCTCCACAAAGTTTCGGAGCTAGAGCACATCCAATGCTACCCAAAATCTCAACACTCCCTCTTAGCGAGGAATGTGCTCTAACAACACTTCACTCTAGAAGCGTTACTCTGATCCATGGCATCGGTCCCTGGCGCTGCTGATGCTCGGTTGTTGCCCCTCATCCAATGAGCTGCTGCCTTCCATATTGCTGCCCATGACTCTGCTACAGCCACTGCCTCATCTGTAGTGCAAATCCCTCTCAAATGTTGCATCATGCTACCCATAACACTGCCACTGCTAATTGCTGCACTGCAACTCAGTTGTTCAGAAGTAAGCTACTAAAGGACATCACCCAAAATATTGACAGACAAGTTAGTTTGGCTGCATCTCGATACTGAAGCACCCTCTGCTGACCCTTTGAAGCTCTGCGCTTTCTGCTGCTCTGCATTGTGTAAGCACTGCCTCTGTGCTGCTGAAATCCCATCATCCTTTGCGCTGCTGCTGCCTCTCCTCTGCGCTGTTCTAGTCTTCAGCGTCCTAGCACTGCCAAAGTGCCTCCATGATCCTCTGCACCAACTAACTCCAGTCATCTTGCTACTGTCTTTAAGGGCTCCTATAGCTTGTATGTGATCCAAGAGTTTGGGCACCACAAGGATCCTGCCCAGTTATCTGTAGTTCAAGAGAACTGTAGATCAATGTCGCCCCACCTTTTCTCTCGAGGTACATGAGCACTCATGGCCACATCATCATCATTGGCATCATCCCCTTTGGCTGTCGCAGCCTTGGAATCTGAATCTTCCTTGCCCTTCTTCTTCTGAGGACAAGTATTGGCGAAGTGTCCTAATTCGCCACATCTGAAGCACTAGACCTTTGTGAGGTCCTTCTTCTTCTTCCCTTACTGCTGCATTTGTCCCTTTGATGCGAGAGCTGCATCTTCTTCCTCCTCTTTCTTGATTTTGGCTCCTCCGCTACTGCTGCCCCTCTTGGTTATTCTCCTGATTTCTTCCTGACGAAGGATTGCCCACATGTCCTCCTAGTTTGGAAGTTGTGCTCTGCCCAAAATACTTTGGACAAAGGTCTCCCAATCATCGGTGACTGCATTTAGGGCAGTCCTTACCATGAGACCATCGTCAGGAGTTGCCCCCATTGCAACTAGCTGATCTCGAATAGCCTTCAATCTAAAGAGGAAAGGATCTATCTCCTCTCCCTTGTGCATCTCAAACAGTCACATCTGATTCTTCAGAAGCATCTTCCTCTTGATGGAGCTACCTTGATACAACATTTCTAGTGCTTGCCACATTACATTTGCTGTTTTCTTCTCGGCAATATGTGGGACCACTTGATCCTTCACCCCATCCATGATCAAGTGCTTAGCCCGCGCCTGATTTTCCTCATACTTTTTTAGAGGATCAACATTGACTGGAACGGCCACAACCTTCTCGGCATGGTCTCTGATACGATATTCGTCAAGGACTGACAGGATCCTGGGTTTCCAGATGACAAAGTTAGACACACCGTCCAACCTGTCTTGATCTCTCAATCCGTGCGAGGCCATCTTTGCTTAAAAATGTCGAAGCGAAAAACTCTTCTCCCTTCTACTGCTGCTACTCTCAGCAAGAGACCAGATATGGGTTTCTTAGCGATAGAAACACTCTAGAGACTATGCTCCCCTTCACTAGTGATTTCCCTCCTGGAAATCCTCCACCAACTCTGTCAAATCACTAGTCACTTCACCAATCAGAAAAATGCATTGACACTGGTTGTAGCATACAGATGAATACTGTTGATACTGAGTGAGAATGGTAGATACATCTTGTAGTGGAAATATATAGAGCAGATCAACATATTTGCAGATCCACAACGGTACGAAACCTCAAATACAACTGATCACAGAAACTCACTGAAAACAACTGTCCAGTCCTAGATCTGAATCCAGGACACTGTCAAAGGTAACTGCAAACATCTGCATAAGCACTGGTGGTTGGATCAAGCTTAGATCTACCCAGAATTCTTTAGCCGTGACCTTAACACGCTATGCCTATGGCTGAAGCTTCCTTGGCCGCTACCTAGACTCACTATGTCTGTGGCTGAGGTCCTTATCAACCCGATCTAGCCCAAGAACCCTAGCTGTGGCCTCAACACGCTCACCCTGCGACTATGACAACTTAGCCGCTACCTTGCCACGCTATGCTCGCGACTCTAGCTCGAATTTTGTAGTTCTGTGCCAACGACTATGGCTCAAAAGTCCTAGTTCAATGCAAGCCTCTCGTCTGTGATTCCGTATTGTGTGCGAGATTTTTCTGTCGAACCTGTGTGAACCAAAAAAAAATAAAAAAAAATGATCCAAGACAAAGAGTGCAAGAAGAAAATATCATGAGCGAATGTTTGAGAATGAGCTTGAGGTCGCTTCTATTTATAGCTTTCGTGAGGGTCTGCTTGGGGTTGAGGCCGACTTAACTAATTCCACATGTGCTTAGGCCGACCCATTCCATTTCACGTTAATAAATAAAATAATTCATGATTTAACTTCCACTTAACCGATTGGGGCGATCTATAGGTCAAAATTGGTCCTCTTGAAAAGAGGAATGTAATGCAATTGTTATCTTGACCATCTGAGATGACCAAAGTGGAATTTGACCGCAATTGCATAATTTTAACATAAAGACCCTTAAACTGTGGAAAATTGGTAGCGACGAGATGAATTTCCCATGCAGAAGCTCATCTATGATCTACCCCAAGGAGGAACCCTTCTTCTTCATCAGAAAATTCAAAATTGGTCAAAAGAAATTTACAAAGTTGAGTTTGACAAGTCGAACAAGTGAAGGTGACAAGTTGGCTCGACATGTGTGAAATTAGCCCTCAACCTCATATAAAAAGGCATTTGTTGACCTCACTTGGAAACCATCCATCACACATCTCACATCACATCAAATGGTTTGTACATCTCTGAAATTGCAGGAATGACTTCACATGTGCGAAGGAGAAGGTGGTTTTCTGATCTGACTGAGTGACTTTCTGTTTTAGGAGAGCGTTGACCAACATTGACTTAGTTTGGCTTGAGATTATTTACTAGGTTTGACCAATTTTTTTTGTTTTGTTTTGGGAGGCCGCATTAACTGAGCATTTGACTAAGATTTTCTAGGCATGTTTACTGAGGTTGATCACATGGTTGACTATGGTTTGACCACAAATTTGATCAAAGATTTTCTCTCTCCTCTGACCAATATTTTTCCATTGTTTTGATTGGGTTTAACTAAGGAAGGAAGGCCACATTCATTTTTGGGTTGACCAAATTCTTTTGAGTTGTTTTGACCATTGACTTTGACTAGTTAGGGCAGGTTATTGACTATTGTTGACTATACTTTCACAAGGCCGAAAATTGCAGACTAGTACTTTGACCAAATTTGACTTTATCTCTCATAATTGATTGGTTTTTGGATTGGTGAATTGGAAAGTCAAGGCTTTGACTTTGACTTGTTGATGGATGTGTTACCACTCGAACTAGTAGGGAACCTAAAAGGGACTCAAAAGGATAACTTCTAGGTCAAGGGCAACGATGGAGACTTAGCCCACTGTCACCAGAACTAAGACTCCTTACTCTTTATGGACTTTCACCTATGGGAGGAGACCCGGTATATAGGAAGTCACTTATGAGGGATAAATCAACAAATGGATGTGCAGTGACCTCAATGATCTTTCCCTGAAAGAATATTAAGAATGGAGCTTGCTTACTCTTAAAGAAAGGCGCAGAGCTTTCTAGGAGGAGGAGGCGAGGATTTAAGGGATGGGTTAAGAGAATGTGACTTGTAAAGGAGTTTCCCAATCCCTAAATCCTTGCAAAACTTGGATTCCGGAGTTGTCTTGGAAGAATTGTCTTTGATGAGAAATGGGACCACATGGGGTCAAGTGGACCCAACCTAGGTTAAGGGGAGGGAGTTTAGTAACCAATGATGATCGTAACCTAAACAAGGGAAAAGGATCAAAACAAGAATTTCCACGTAAAGGTGACGAATTGATCCTATGAGGTACTAGCCTAGGGAACAATAGGGTAAAGTTCAGTGTCAAGGCTAGGGCTTGCGATATCTCGCAATCCCACCGTCGAAATTTCTTCAAATTTGGAGACCTTGAGAACACACCAACACAGTAAAGGCCAAGAGATCAAACTTTTTCTATTGCTACTTTGTCGGGAAAATGATGCCCTAGTTGGCCCAACGTGGCTAGACCTAGAAAAAGGAGGAAAAGGTGAAGAAAAAGGGGTTTCAAGGTGATCCCTTTATGGTGGATCAATGCCTAATTCCTTTGTGGATATGGAGTCTGTGAAAATTCCGTCAAACTCAAGAATCCTATTGCAACAACTGATGGAAAGTCTTCTATTTGTTATTTACTTAACACGTTAT
Organism: Pinus albicaulis; assembly: GCA_034641835.2. Classification (NCBI taxonomy): domain Eukaryota; kingdom Viridiplantae; phylum Streptophyta; class Pinopsida; order Pinales; family Pinaceae; genus Pinus; species Pinus albicaulis. The sequence continues at coordinate 139,552,691 of CM076579.1, read as the reverse complement.
TTACTGTGTTCGACAAGCAAATATCGAAATCCATTCACTACAACCTATACAATTAAATTACAGAAGAAATACAAGTGCAGAAACAAATCTAAACACACATAGATCACACAACCATGCGACACAATTATTTTTGGAATAATGTCCTCGGAAAAACCCAATTCAGGAAAACCGGTGCAACAGATCTGAGGGTTTATGTTATTATGTAGTAAATTTTGAGTACAATACTATGATTGACAAGACTATCATATCATACAGAGAAACTGATAGAAGAGATCTCATGAGAGAAACCTCACTCCTCCATGGGAAATTGGCACTGATCTGCACCAAGATTGGGAAGCCTTGCGCTGCCTTTGCGGGGTGACTGCGTCACAACTACGACTGCCCTTCTGCCTCTGCACTGGTCTCACTGTTGGTTGGAAACTGAAGCCTTCTGGCCTCCGGAAAATCTCTCCGGGATCTGATGCTGGCTCTGCGCTGTCTCCTCAGTAGGAAAACGTCTTTCCCTCTAGCTCTGCGTAGTGACTGCGTAAGCACTGCGTCACTGGTTCTGCGCTGATGTTGTGGCTCTCTCTGTCTCTGCTGCTATGTACTCTCCTGCTCAAGAAACCTTCCAACCAAAACTACTGCCCTTCACTGTAATCAAGAATCACTTAGATCTGATTTTCATCTGAGCACTTGCTCCGTTAGAAAAATTCGATATCTAGATCCTATGTGTCTCCACAATGTCATTTCCAAATGACCCTTCAATCCAATCTTACAGTCTTCTCGTTGAGACTTCAACAACCTAGATTAGATCTCTAATCAATGACTAAGATTAACTTTTGACTTGATCTGTTTCCTCTAGTTTATTCTCACTCGTATTCTATTAATACACTTTATTTATTTTATTTTCCAAAGTTTAGACTTAGGGTCCCTTTAAAAATAATTAATTATTTCTATAGAATACAGTACGAGTAGAATTTACCCAAACGATTTATGGGTTATCTAGAATACATGTGTCTAGGCCTCTCCACAAAATTTGAGACTTAGAGCACATCTGATGCTACCCCAAATCAATGGAGTCAAGAAGAATGATGAGAATGGACTTTGTTTCTAGCTCAAGGAGGCTCTAAGGGCAACTTCGTTCAGAATTATGGCAAAAGAGAGTGACCTTATACTTCGTTTGCAAATGAAGATGGCTTATCAAGATAACTTCAATATTTAGGAAAATTCATTCAACAAACATGACCCGTACATAGAAATATGCTATAAAGAAACATAATTCCACTATGAAGTAGTAAATGCATGCAACAATTAGCCTAAAATAGCGAAAATTCCATGATCAATGTATGTGACAAAGTAAAAGAAAATAGCATCCAATTCATACTTACATGTAAGAGAATATATCCAACCATCAATACACTTACCAATTAAGAAGCTCCAAGATAAGAAAATGTAATCCAAACAACAAAATTCATCCATGCTCCAACTTTGTCCTCCAAGAAGTAATAGCAAAAATCTCAAGAGAGAGAATGATCCAATCCAAGTTATGATACAAAATGAATTCATGTCTCTCCTATTTATACATTCATTAGGAGTTCGAATTACCTAATTGGGCCTACATTAGCCTCTAAAATAAAATAATGTGCAAAGTAACTAACTTTTGGTGACAAGTCCACCAAACTAGCTCATAAATAAAATAAAACGCCTCTCAAGAGGTCAAATGATAAACAATGCATGTTGTAGGGCAATCCTGGGCCATATATCAGGGTACAATGGTAGCTAGAAGAAGGAAGCCCACACCTGGGTATATAATGTATAGGAGGGAGAAATCGTGGTACATGAGGTGCCCTGGCCTTGATTTTTCCACCCTTATTTAGATGCCTTTTTCCTTTTATGATTTTTCTTTTATTCACTGCTCGGGGCTCAAAGGATAAGAGCATGACGTGTAAGATACAACAATGAATACCCCCTTTAAGGTAGGGCGGTTCATTGCCCACAAAGGGTTGGAACAATCATGGGTTCCTAAATGATAAAGGAGGCTCATCTAGGGCCTATGGAACCAGGTTGATTGCCATGAGTATGGGGTAGATCTCATGCATTGGCTTTTTCCCACATGCTAAATATGTTTGCCTCGACCATCTTTTGCATCTTGTGGTACATTTTCCTGTTGAATGTGGCCATTTATGCTTTTACCTATTCTTTTTAGCTGCTTCAACCTCCGGGGAATCGTTCCAATCCTGACCCAAGGTGGGGGAAAGGGGAGGCTAGCCCTATGTTGACCCAATGGAGAAATGTGGACCTAGGTGGGAAAGATGATGAATGATAGGGAAGTGATATATGTGGATGAGGGAGCTGGACCACGCAACCAAATTCGGGGTTTCCCATGTAGTACCACCCTAAAACCAAATGGTCAGTAGAGGAGATCCCACGGGACTAAGATCCAAGGGTAACATCCAAAAGAGGTCTAGAGGACATAAATACAGACCTAACCCACTCTTTCCGCCGAATCCCCCATTAATCCATTCCCAAAAGTGTCAATGATAAGCACACTCAATGCTCAATTACCAAATGACAAGACACACATTTAGGTTCGGGAGGCCCACCTTCAAACATACAATCAAGATAGATGGGTGAGGGACCACATGGATGGCTCAGGTGGTGGAGAAATGGCACAACGAGCTAGCTGGTGGCTGCAAGAGACTGCTGGCTGCCGACTGAGGACCGTCTTGGAGAAATCTTTTTCTCCTAGGGATATCACCCACGAAGTGGTGGGTAATATTTGGCTCCAACTGGGACGTGATCTCTCGAAGAAGTGGGTGAAGCTACTTGAATGGGAGGTCATGAGAACTTTAGCAATCTCTTGGTCACGACTCACAACAGACCTGTTACCTGCACATATCAATGACTAAACCCACGGGGCAACATGTTTTTCATGGTGTCTTATGATCACCCATGCTTAATGTCAGTCTGTAGAATCAACAAGTAATAAAATATGCAAGTTTTATTCTAAATGCAACTAATCTATCATGAGAAATATCATATGACATTAATTCTAATGTGAAAATAAACATGCAATGCATCCTACCTTAACTTGCATATGGTACAAAACTAATACTAAGTGTAATCATAAAGCTAGTGCAACCAACATATCATAAAATCCATTTAAATATGCCAACCTATATGATTACTCATGTAGCAAATGCCAAAATGAATGTGGACAAAATCACATGGATGATAAAGCCGGTGGGATGTAGGAAAATAGAATGCCCACAAATGGATGATCATGTGAGAAGAGGTAAGAAAATGATGTAGTCTAGTCCATGAGATCCTCTCTTCTAACTGAAATATAGAAATGTCAATGATTAGGCTCATAAGATATTGATGGATGGAAACCTCGAGCATATTATTTCCATTATGTTCTATATCATTTATGTCATATTTTATGGCCTTTGTAGGGTTATGATTAGTAGGAAAGGAAGACTGATGAGATGGATGTGGAGATTTTGTATTAGTTGGTGTAGCATTGGATGTGCTCTAGCCCTGAAATTTTGTGGAGGGGCTAGGGCACACTTTAACTCCAAAACCCAGAAAGTGTTTTGAGAAATTTCAGTTAGACTTAGGAAAATTAAATAATTAAAGTGAATTAATTAACACGTGATGAAATGTTCTAAAAGGCACGGATCAAGCAGTCTTTTAATCTCAGCCGTTGATGAATGTTTTAATCTCGGCCATTGATGAGATCATCGAAAAAGTATAAGAGAAAGGCTTGAGGGTCAGTTGGAGACACACACACAGTTGCAGATCTGAGAAATAGATATGGAATTATAGGGTGGATTTGCTAAGAATTTCTGGAGGAATTTTCTGCAGTGAGGGGTAGTATTGGCTGAGGGGATGATCTGATACCGGAGCCAAGAGTCAGTAAGAGGCAGAGGAGCAGTAACAAGGACAACGTAGAGAAGTAGAGCAGCAACTACGCAGGTGCTACACAACCGCTACATAGGTGCTACGCAGGACAACATAGAGCCTCCAGAGGGCTTCAAAAATTACGCAGAGGGTCTCCAGGGCCAGCGTAAGGCTTGCGTCACCCTCTTTGGGGTTACACAGTGCCTCTCTGGGAAGCGTAGTGGCATTTTGAGGCTAGCAGGGTTGACGCTGGGGCTTCAGGGGCAGCGCTGAGGTTTCTAGGGCCAGATCCGAGCTGAGTCTGGTAAATCCCGTATGAGGGTGTGGATCAGTCAAATATTTGGTTCTAGAACAACATGTTAGCTGCAGATTTGATTTCTTTTATTCCCTGTTGGGTTTTCCAGATCTAGAACCCAGATTTACTGTACTTACAATCTACTTAATAAAATAAAACCCTCATATTTGCTGCACTGGTTTTCCCGTTTTGGGTTTTTCTGGGGACTTATGTCTAAAAAATCATGTGTCACTTTGTTGGATGAGCATATTATTTAGTAAATGATCTGCATGTGTAGACTGTAGTTGTGTTTAGTTCGGTATTTTCTGAATCTAATTTCTGTAAATAACTTGTAATAATTTAAATCAAGTAGGAGAAATAAACCATGATACTGTAGTAGAATTTTCAAATGGTATTAGAGCAATAGCAGATCAAGCTGAATCTCCAGTAATCAACTGAAGAAAATTTTGTCTGCAGGGTGGCAGCAGAAGCAACAGATCCGGAAAATGCAACTTGACAGCAGAAGAACGCAGATCCAAGGAAGGACAACGTTGTAGCTGTAGAAGGCCATCAGGCTTACGCAAAGGCCTCCCAGGTCAACGTAAGGACTGCGTCACCCAGTCTGGGGTTACGCAGTCTACCTCTGAGCAGCGCTGAGGTTACGCCGGACCAGTCAGTGAAATACAATCAAGTCACTTCTTCAACTGCATAAAAGTTTTGCCAAGATCTGAAATTTTCAGTGCTTCATATATTTAGCAGTGCTGGTGTGGTAGAGATTCTATAGGTGTAGAATTATGCCTAGCTAAGTCAACAAAGGCGAGAGGAAGCTAGTTACTCAACAGATCTGAGCCAAACAAATATGAGATTCGATCAGGAGGATCAGAGAGTGCTGTTCGACTGTGTTTGGGTGAAAGATTTCTAGGATGGAAATCAATCTTCAGCAGAATTAGTTACTAGAGGGTTTCTAGTCACCAAGAAACCCAGATCCAGAGTTTCTGTAGCCACAGAAAGGAGGAGGAGAAGTACTGTTTCTGACAAATCTGAGCAAGATGGCGCGATATGGACTGAGAGATCAGGATAGGTTGAACGACATGTCCAACTATGTAATCTGGAAGGCCAAAATCCTGTCAGTTCTGGATGAGTATGGTCTCAAAGATCATGCAGAGAAGGTTCTTGCTGTACTAACTGATGCAAATCCTCTAAATAAGTATGAAGAAGATCAAGCGCGGAATAAGCGTTTGATCATAGACGGAGTCAAGGACCACATTATACCTCATTTGCTGGAGAGACTACAACAAATGACATGTGGGTAGCCTTGGACACGATGTACCAAGGAGGCTCTGTCCAACGAAGAATGCTTCTGGAGAACCAGATGCGGTTGTTCCAAATGATGAAGGGTGAAGAGATAGATCCATTCCTCTTTAGGCTATAAGCGATCTGAGATCAGCTGATCGACATAGGTGCTACTCTAGATGAGGGGCTCTTAGTGAGGACTGCCCTGAATGTAGTCTCTGAAGAATGGGAAATGATTGTCCAGAGCATTCTGGGAAGGGAAGCGTTACCATCATGGGCGGACATGTGGGCTATCCTTTGCCAAGAGGAGATCAAGAGGGTCACCAAGAGGCAAAATATTAGTGGTGGAAGCGGAAAGGACAAAGTCAAAGAGGAGGAGGATGATGCAACCCTTGCATCAAAGGAAAAGAAACAACAAGGGAAGAAGAAGAGGGCCCTTTCCAAGGTCCGGTGCTTTAACTGTGGTGATCTTGGACAGTTCGCCAACACTTGTCCTAAGAAGAAGGACAAAGGATCTTATGATTCCAAGGCTGCATCAGCAAAGGAAGATGGCTCTAATGATGATGCAACCATGAGTGCTCATGTGCCTCGAGAGAAGAGGTGGGGTGACATGGATCTATAGAGCATCTACAGACGGTGGCGGGATCCTTGAGTCAACCCTCCTCTTGGATCACATACGAGCTATGGGAGCCTTAAGACGGTAGCGGGATGAGTCGGGAGATGGTTGTAGAAGGTCACCTTGAAGCGGAAGAGGGAGCTGAAGAGCTGAAGAGGGAGCAACGTAATGCAGAGGCAGCAACAGCGTGAAGGCATCAATGTGGAGGGGCGGATGGGACTTCAACAACGCAGAGAGGCTGTGCTCATGCAGTGCAGTGTTGCAGCATAACAATGCCTCCAGGAGGACAACGTAAATCAACAATCCAAGGAGCTTCAGTGATGGAAGGCAACCTGACTTAACTGTCAAACAGTTGGGCAAAAGTCTTTTAGTTGCTTACTTCTCGACAACTGAGTTGCATTGCAACAGTTAGCAGTGGCAGTGCTATGGGCAGCATGATGCAGCTAGTTGAGAGGGAGCTGCAGTATAGATGTGGCAGTGGCATGGATAGCAGTACAGAGAGCAGCGGTGTAGTGGATGGAGGGCAACAGGCCAAGCATCAATAACATAGAATCCAACTTCAGAATCTTGTATTGCATGGTGTGGATGCATTGCTAGAGCACACTCTGTGCTAAGAGGGAGTGTTGATATTTTGTATAAGTTGGTGTAGCATCGGGTGTGCTCTAGCCCTGAAATTTTGTGGAGGGGCTAGGACACACTTGAACTCCAAAACCTAAAAAGTGTTTTGAGAAATTTCAGTTGGTGTTCAAGTTATTCAAATAATTAATTATTTTAATGGATTTCCTAAATCTAAACTTAGGAAAATTAAATAATTAAAGTGAATTAATTCACACATGTGCTGAAATGTTCTAAAAGGCACAGATCAAGCAGTCTTTTAATCTCAGCCGTTGATGAATGTTTTAATCTTGACCGTTAATGAGATCATCGAAAAAGTATAAGAGAAAGGCTTGAGGGTCAGTTGGAGACACACACACAGTTGCAGAGCTGAGAAATAGATCTGGAATTCTAGGGCGGGTTTGCTAAGAATTTCCGAAGGAATTTTCTGTAGCGAGGGGTAGTATTGGCTGAGGGGATGATCTGATCTCGGAGCCAAGAGTCAGTAAGAGGTAGAGGAGAAACAACAGGGACAACGCAGAGAAGCAGAGCAACAACTATGCAGGTGCTGCACAGCCGCTACGCAGGACAACGTAGAGGCTCCAAAGGGCTTCAGAAATTACGCAGAGGGTCTCTAGGGCTAGCGTAAGGCTTGCGTCACCCTCTCTGGGGTTACGCAGTCCCTCTCTGGGCAGTGCAGTGGCATTTTGAGGCTAGCAGGGCTGACGCTGGGGCTTCAGGGGCAGCGCAGTGGCATTTTGAGGCTAGCAGGGCTGACGCTGGGGCTTTAGGGGCAGCGCTGGGGTTTCTAGGGCCAGATCCAGGCTGAGTCTTGTAAATCCCGTTTGAGGGTGTGGATCAGTCAGATATTTTGTTCTAGAGCAACAGGTTAGCTGCAGATTTGATTTCATTTATTCTCTGTCGGGTTTTCCAGATTTGGAACCCAAATTTACTGTACTTAGAATCTACTTAATAAAATAAAACCCTCATATCTGCTGCACCGGTTTTCCTGCTTTGGGTTTTTCTGGGGACTTATGTCCAAAAAGCCATGTGTCACTTTGTTGGATGAGCGTATTATTCAGTAAATGATCTGCATGTGTAGACTGTAGTTGTGTTTATTTTGGTATTTTCTGAATTTAATTTCTGGAAATAACTTGTAATAATCTAAATCAAGTAGGAGAAGTAAACCATGATATTGCAATAGAATTTTCACAATGGAGAAACACAAGTAGCTTTCCCATGATGATCATACTAGAAAGGGGGGATTATAGATTGGTCATGATCTTGAGTGAGTGCCCAAGGAGATAAAGAATATTCAATGAGGGGTTGGTCCTTGACATTGTACTCAAAAAGGGAAAAGGGCACATGATCACTTGAGATCATATGACGAGGGTTGAGGGAATCACTTGAGGAAGACTCAAAGTGATAGACAAAGGGGAAAGGGAAACGGGAGGGCGAAGTGTCATATTCAACGAGTTGATCAAAATCATAACTTAAAGGCTCAAGTGATTCGAATATAGAATGAGAAGCAAGAGCCTTATCGATTTCCTCATTATCAATATCAAAGATTTGGTTTTCCCTAAAAGAAGAATCAATTAGTTCCAACTGCCCCTCTTCATGCAAGGGAAAATAATAATTCTCCTTCTCGAGGGTATCAATGGATATGTCATCATAAATAATGCCAGAGAGAAAGGTAAGACCAATCTCAGCCTCATCCTCCTTGTTCGTGTCATAAATGGGAGCACAATCAAATTGAGGACCAACAATTTCCCATTTCTTCTTTTCAATGTGGAAGTAATCTCCGATGTCATCTTCCAAGGGGCTAATGGGATCAGCTTCCTCAAGGTTCTCAAAAGGGGAGTCATCAGGAGTAATATCCTCGAGAAAGGTAAGGTTAGTCTCAACCTCATCTTTCATCCTTCTCAACACATGTTCTCAAAATCATCCTCTTCACCATGCAGACCTAAGGAGGACTTGTCTTTTTGTTCATTACTTAGATTCTCAATGTCTTGATGATGCTCGATGAAGGCTTCCTCTTGGATGCTTAATGCAGGGTGTTGTCGCCCAACATGTACACCAAGGGCCACAACGCTTAGGGCAAGGGCTGTCACTCTAATGCTTGCCCACTCCATTCTAGCTATCTCCTAGGCAAGCTAAGGGGGTAGTCCCTAAGGGGTGTGTTGAGAATTTGGAGGGCTAGAGATTAATACAAAATTCTCTTCTTGATAATTACTTGTGAGCTTACTTGGATTACTTGTGTCTTCTCTTCTTTAGCTTAGTTAATCTTTTATCAAGTCAATTATCAAAATACACGAGACACACAAATTAGGCTCCTAGAGCCAGGGAAAAACCTCTCTCTCTAGGAGAGGAAAACCCACGAGAAATTCTTCTTATAGATCTTCAAATGACAAGTACCATGACCCAGATTTAGACCCTTGACCTATATGTGCATCCAAGACCTTGTCATTGCTTTTTAGTTGACCTCCAACGCTGATCCTTCTATGCCAATCCGCACTGTCCTGCACCAACACTAGAGAGCTCGATCTCTAGGTCAATCTTTCTCGGTTACTTGTTTCTATCAATGTCACTCAAGACCCTTTCTCTTCACAGGTCTTTGAAACTTCTTCACTGAGATATACTGCCTCTTTTATGTATTGAGATCAGGAAGGTAAATTCCTTTCTCGCATCCCATTACTGTTTCACAACTTAACAGTATAGACCAAAAAGGGTCACCTACACAGCTTTCTACTTCAGACTAGTCTGTGTATTCCTTTATACAGATCTGCATACTTGTAAAGTAATTTAGTCAACTGCTGCTTTGACTTCGCATACACTTCAGAATACATCATGCTGAGATATGCTGTGATATATTTCGCAGTTCATTAACCTCGCACTGGTTCAGACTTGTAGTCCGCATTCAAACAGATTTAACCGAACTGTTCCTTTAGTTCTGTTTTAGGTCTATCCGCATATTTATACCCAGTGTTGATAATATTGGTATCGGCAAAATATTGGCGAGGGTCTAGAAAACATCTTATCGGCAATATCGGCAAGCATAAAAAATCATTTTTTTAGATTTTTAAAAAATTAGCCGATATTTTAAAAATTTGGTGATATTTAGCCGATATTTTGAAAACGATATTTTCAAATCTGAAAATATTGCGATATTTTCAGGCCGAAATATCATTTCCTTGAAAATATCACGATATTTGCGATATTTCGCGAAATATTGCCGATATTATCAACACTGTTTATACCGACCCCTGTCTATATTCCGAACTTAATACCCTAGCTGAAATCCACATTAATCACAGATATCCACATCTTCTTCAGAACAGTCCGCAGACTTGTTTCAGGCATTCACAATCTTCCTTAGACTATCTGCAATCTGCTTCATACTATACACAATCTGCTTAATACTATACTATCCACAATCTGCTTCATACTATACGCATTCTGCTTTAAAGTACTCCATATTTCTTCGTTATGTTATCCGCATACTATTTCAGAGAGATGACCGAAACTTATGTGTCGCAATGGACAAGATAATATAAAACTTACACAATGGATAGATCTATCAAGTTGCAAGATCTACGTGCTGCTCAGGACAGCTAGCTTGATAATTGCAACAATTTCAAACACATGATTTGTAATTAAATAAGACGATTAAACTTACAACCAATTGAGCTGCAATTTAGGAGATTGGGCTCACAGCTTTAATTGCCTGTGGGTACAATGTGAAGGGAGACAAATAGATGAATATGATTGGAAATGAGATGATGATAAGATGGAAGTATGAGTTAGTAAAGCAAAGGGGGAAAGGAGTTAGTAACAAGACTATCCTCAAGACCTCTTAGAGCACCCATTCTAATTAATGGAACTGTCACACAATAATTATGCCAGACCTCAACAAACTAAACTTGATGCTGAAAGTTTTTTCCACAGATATAGTAATTAAGAGCAAAAATGAAGTTGCCCACAACGCTACTATTGCAATCGAGACAATACTTAATAATAGCTAAGATTGGCCTCAGATTTCTAGAGAAAACCTCTCTTAGTAAGAAAATGAGCTCACTGTCAACAAATTGTTGTAGTTATTGATAAGATGTATCAATCCATTTCTTACTTCCCAACCGGCTATCAAATGCAAGGAATAAATTTTGATATTGTAAATAATATATTAGACCTCAGAATTTTTAGGAAGAAATCAGATCACTGTGACTTACTCATCGGTGAAAATTAGCCCAATAATAATCAAATCAATCAACCAACTAACTAAATATAAAAGCCAAAACACCTACCATTAAGCGTGCAATGATTATGAGATTGTTATGAGTTGTTTTCAGGCTTCTAATTAAGTCTGTTCTTATGGTGTTATTAAGGCACCCGCACTGTTTAGCTTAATTTTGGATAATGTGACAGTCAAGAACGGAAAAGCGAAACTCAAGGGCTGGCAGTCCTTTAATGACTGATTTGATGAGTTTAGAAACCAACACAACACCTTTAGGCCCCAAAGAGCAGTGGGACTCCTCCAAAACACCAGCAACTACATTTATTAGTCTTGCAATGTGATTAGGGTCTGTAATGTAGTATTGCTGCTATTGGTAGACAGACTTCTTTAGCTTGTAGGAGAGTCACCAGATGATGCAATCAATCCAGCAAATTATTTCTCAATCGATCACTGAATGCAAGAAAAGGTAAACCAATGACCTAGATTCAAGCTTAGTGCCAAATGCAAAGGTAATATATCACTTTAATACCAAAATTAGATTTATATCAGATCTCTGCAAGAAAGTATATCAGACTTCTAACAGTGAAATCAAGTCACCCACATACGCATGCAATGATAGCCAAACACTTGCAGTTAAGCCTCCAATGAGTAAATATGTCAAACAGTTCTTTCACCAATGCCTTCAAATCACTTCAGAAATTCAATTAATAACAACCAATATTTTCCAGTGATAGAAGAGATCATCAAATCGATTTTTTGACAGTGAAGAGATCTCTATTGCAAGTAGAGATATCAGTCCTTTGGAAGTTATGACAATCACCTAAAATTTATAAAAATTTCAGTTAAGAAAATGCCCAAGATTTTAAAGAATTTTCAGTGTTTAGATGAGTTATAAGTGATTATCTTGATGTATTAGACAGTGATAAAAATAGAGGTTTAGAAGCAAAACCTAAGGCCCTAGGCCTTGCAGCAACATCGCCAAAATTCTTCCAATGATGGCCACTTAAAACCAAATCTTTTGCTCACGATCTTCTGCAATTTTTGATGAAGTACCAACCCAGAAAATGATTTTTCTCTTGCAGTGACTGAATCGAATCTGAATATAGTCCGGGCAACAAGAGGAAAGGGCTTGCGTTAGGCCTGTGGGGCCAAACAAATTTTGCCCAAATTCACCCAAGATTTATCAAACCTTGATCTGAAATTTTCGTCAAATGATCTTGATGAATTTTCCCTGCAAACAAATATTGAGCCCAAATCTTGCCCTCCAGGGTCTAGATCTGGCTCAGATCTGAAGATTTCCTTGGCTGATTTCTCAGATTTATTCCTGCACAAACAAAAAATAGAAACCCAAAACATTTATATGCAAAAAATATGAAATACCCAAAACCCCCTTGAATTAAGTGTGAAATTTTCAAATCTGAGAATTATTACTTCCGTGATTGATTTATTTTGCCTACTTATTATATAAGCTATTTACAGATGCTTTAGTAAATTTTGAAATAAACACCGCTGCAGTACTTCACTCTAATAAAAAGCAGAAGAACAGAAATAACACATGTAGCACAATAAAAACAACCATATGAACACAGTGATTTTTGGACAATTGTCCCTGGAAAAAACCCAATGTGGGAAAACTAGTGCAATAGATGAGGGTTTGTATTTATCTTCAGTAACGAAAAGATTTTTTACAGAAGTCTTGGTGAGCAAAGTAAATTAGCAAACACCTCGCATGATTTTTCCGGACACGCCAGAAGAATTCCAGACTCTCGGGGTGACCTTCTACACCCTCTGCGTCATCTCACGTAGCTGCTCTTTGCGGTCCCTCCCCGGACCATGTAATTCTGCGTGGAGGAGTTGTTGCTACTGCTCAACACTCCATTCCCTTCACCCTTATGCGTTCTCCTTCTCCGTTAGCTGATTTCTCCCTCCTTTTGCCGCTGCAATCCTGCCTCTACAAACTCACCCAATGAAATCGAATTCTCTTACTTCAGAATCGATTTCCTTCAGGTATTGAGAACGTCCCTGGCTTGATTTCCAAATGACCCTCAAGCCTCTTCTTATAATCTTCTCGCTGATGAATCAACGACCAAGATTATATCTTTAATCAATGGCTCTAACTAAAAGATGACTTGATCTTTGTTTTCTAGAAGATTCGCACTCTACTTTATTAATACCCTTTAATTATTTAATTTCCCTAAGTTTAGACTTAGGGTCTACATTAAAATAATTAATTATTTTAATAAAGCAAGATCCGAGTGGAATTTCCACAAACGATTTCTGGGTTCTCTGGATAACTGTTGTCCAAGCCTCTCCACCAATTTTGAGACTTGGAACACTTCCCGATGCTATAAAATCAACACTCCCTCTTAGCGAGGAAAGTGTTTAAACAAGATACCATTGCACTGCTTTGATTCTAGAACATCTACTGCACTGATGATGTCCTGGCTGTTGCCCCTCATCTCTGCACTGTTTCACTCTGTACTGCTACCCATGACACTGTTTCTGCCACTGCCTCATCCGTACTGCAGCTCCTTATAAATTTTCGTAGATGTTCTATGCTTGATGCAACTTTAATTTACACCCGATATCAAATAGCAATCACATAAACATGAAAGTAAAATGCTGATAGAACATACCAATAGATCGATGGAAGACAAGCCAAAAATACACTTAACTTGATCAACAAAATATGTGTGTGGTGCGTTACGACGGTCAACAGGATGCTTCAACCAGCAAAGTCTCTTCACGGTCAGCCAACCAAAATGTGTCACACAACCCTCTCGGACAACTTCTACAACGGTCGACCCAAAGTCAACAAAAGTCAACGTTGTCCAGTCAACAACCAACACAAAACAATAACATCAGAAAGTCAACTCACCCAAGTCAAAGTCAACGTCCAGCCTTGATTTTTGTGCCAAAAAATGCGGATTGAGGAGATCGAAGTTTAGGGAGAGTTTCGAGTCAATTTGACCAAGCGTTGACCAAAGTCAACGCTGGTCAGTTCTGCGCTGGAAACCCTAGAACAAACCGAAACCCTAGCTGCAACTTTTTCCCATGTGTGAGTGAAGAGAAGCCTCCAAGATGATGATCGAACCAATCAGATGCAGAGAGAGAATGTGTGATGAGTGATGGTGAAAATGACTTCCAATGTTGACTTATATATATCCATTAGTGAGGGTGTGTGACACATCTGTTGGGGCTCCAAGTCTACATTACAATTCTGGCCGACCTTGCACATAAGTGGAATTAATTCAAAATAAATGTTCTGCTCATTGGATCAAGATGATCTTTAGATCGACCTTGCACCTCTTCGAAAGAGGAATCCAATAAAAATATTGGCATCGTCATCTGAGCATCACAACGATTTTGGACGTAGTTGCCCAAAATTAACACTCCCTCTGTTTCTGTAGACCACCCGTTCCTCTAATGGAAGGGGTTCTCGACCATCCCCATCTTCTCTCTGAAGTAAGTGAACTTAATCTTACTCAGATCCTTGGTGAGGATATCTGCCTCCTGTTCCCTTGTAGGAGTGTGCCTCAACTATACTGCTCCTTGTTGGACATAGTCCCTAATGAAGTGGCATCGAATGTCAATGTGTTTCGACCGCTCATGAAACACAGGATTCTCAGAGAGCTTAATGCAACTCTGATTATCGCACATAATCCCAATCGGTTCCATCCTCTTCTTGAGTAGGTTTAAGAGTAATTTACGAAGCCATATGGCCTCGCATGAGGCTGTGCTTGCTGCCATATTCTCTACCTTGGCTGAACTTAGTGTGACGAACTTTTGTTTCTTGTTGCACTAGGAGGTCATTCCTGGTCCGAGACTGAACTAGTACCCACTGGTGCTCTTTTGTTCCACTGTGATTGCAACCCAATCTGCATCTGTAAACCCACTCAACTGGACCTCATTGACTTTGGTGTACTTCAATCCATATTCGATTATCCCCTTCAGATATCTAAGAACATGTTTGGCTGCTGCCCAGTGAGCCCTCCTTGGTTCCACCATGAACTGACTGAGGGTATTCACTGCATAACAAATGTTTGGTTTAGTATTGACCAGATACATCAATGATCTGATGAGCTGCCTATACAAGGTGGGATTAGCCTCATCATCCTCTGTTGTCTCTATCTTCTTCCAGGTAGTAATCATTGGCGTGGCCACGAGTCTGCAGTCTTCCATCTGAAATCTCTTCAGGATTCCTGCAGTGTATCTTCCTTGCCCCAGGAAGATTTCTCCCTTCTGCTGCCAGACTTCTAACCCGTAAAAATAGTGCATCTGCCCTAGATCCTTCATGTTGAATTCTGTTGCCAGATTCTCCTTGCAGTGCTTGATGAGCTTAGATGATCCAGTAAGAAACATATCATGTACATATAATACCAGAATTAACGACTCATCCCCTACTCTCAAGTAGTAGAGATTGGGATCTGCGTCACTCTTGACGAACTCCATCTTCTGCAAATAGCTATCAATTCGCCCATACCATGCCCTGGGGGCTTGTTTTAAACCATACAAGGCTTTCTTAAGCCTGCAAATATGAGTCTTCTGTTCATGAGTCTTGAAGCCCTCTGGCTGTTCTATGTACACTTCCTCCTCTCACCCTGTTCAAGAGCACTGTCTTGATGTCTGTCTGGTGAATCTCCCATCCCATCTGCACTGTTAGAGAGATGATAGATCTGATAGAAGTGTAGCGAGCTATAGGGGCAAAGGTTTCCTCATAATCAATCCCTTCCTTTTGTGCGTACCCCTTAGCTACAAATTTGGTCTTGAATTGCCGTCTGTAGCATAGTTGATCTTGTAGATCCACCTTGATCCTAAAACTGATCTGTCCTGTGGTGTAGGGACTACTTCCCAGACATCATTTGTCATGATGGAGCTATACTCCTCCACCATGGCATCCACCCACACCTGATGCTGAGCTGCCTCTTGAAAGTTGGAGGGTTCTCCAACCTGAGCTACCAGGGCCTGGTATCTGTCAGGTTGCCTCCGTACCCTCTTCCCGTCTCTAGGGGCTCCAACAAATTCTTCTGCATCCTTTAGAATTTGTTGAAGTTCTCTGCTCGGTCTTCCATTGGTGGTGGGCGATCTTACCTGCTCTCTTGCCTGCTATTCTTTGGAGGAACTCTCCTCAAAATCCTTGTGCAATGGAGAGGCACTTGACCCATCCTTTGCAGGCCGTTGAGGCTGTACTAGTGGATCCTCCTCAATCTGCATATCTGTAACCATTTCCCGGGATTTCCTGAAGGCTCTCTCCTCCATGACTTTCATGTCTTGCCTTACTACGATCTTCCTGCTTTCTGGAATATCGATGCGATATGCTATCACATTTTCACTATAGCCTACAAGATAACCCTTTTCCGTAGTCTAATCCAACTTCTTCCTCTTCTCATCTGGAACGTGGCAATACACCATGCTGCCAAATATCCGAATATGTCTCACCTCCGGCTTGTTGCCTGTGAACACACTCTCAGGAGTTACCTTCCCCAATGCTCTACAGGGTACTATGTTTTGCACATATACTGCTGTATTGCAGGCTTCTGCCCACAAATAATTTGGGCATATCTTGGTCATATAACATTGCCCTTCCATCCTCTACAATGGTTTGGTTCTTCCTTTCTGCAACTCCATTCTGTTCTGGATTGTATGGAGCTGTCCATTCTCTTTTCATGCTTTCCTTTGCGCATAAACTGGTGAAGTCTTTATCGATATACTCTCCACCATTATCCAACTGCAACTTCTTGATCTTCTTTCTTGTTGAGTTTTCTACCAACGCTTTGAACTCTTTGAACCGTTCAAAGACTTCATCTTTGGTTTTGAGAAAATAGATCCAAGTCTTTCTGGAATGATCATCAATATAGGTAGCAAAATACTTTGCACCACTGAGAGCGGTTGTGGACATTGGACCACAAATATCGAGTGTATCAATTCCAATACACTCTTGGCCCTGCTGCTGTTTCTTGAAAACACTGCTTTAGCATTCTTCCCTAGTATGCATCTCTTGCCGACTTCATCTCTCTTTGTGCTGAGTTCAAGAGCTCCTATGAGAGCCTTCTTGAGAATCCTCAAGACTCCATGATGTAGATGTCCCATCCTTCTATGCCATAATTCATTCAGATCTCTTTCATCCGTAATGCCAATAAGAGTCATGGGGGATTCAAGCTGGAGTTTATATAGTTTATGACTCCTTACTCCAATTTGTGCCTTCTTGCTCCAGCTAGGATGTTTGACATAAACTTTGTTTTCAATAAAGTATACGTCATAACCCTTGTCTCAAAGTTGAGACATTGAGAGTAAATTCATTCTCAGCCCTGGTACATGCAGAACGTTTGTGGTCCGAATCTTGTTGCCAGTTTCTATTTGAAATGCTATGGTACCTCTTCCAATGGGGGTACACTTGGCCTTGTTTCCCATAGTAATTTGGAAATTCATCTGTTCTTTTTGGTAGCTTGAAAAACATTCTCGAACCCTTGTCATATGAGCAGATGCTCCACTGTCAATATACCAAACACTTGGAGGAGCTGTGCTTGACCCACAAGCGAGATTCTCCTCTAGTCTGGATACCAACACCGTTATGTCATGATCCCTTTGCGTTTTTCCGTGCTCTGGGGGACTGTGTGAGTCCTTCTCACTGCATGAACCCTTTCGAGTGTCGGATCTTTGGTCCATAGCAGATCCTCCCTTTCTGTCTTTAGCCTTTTGCTTTGATACCATGTGAAATTTTCATATTTTCAAATTATTACTACAGTGATTGATTTATTTCGCCTACTTATTAGATAAGTTATTTATAGATGCTTCAGTAAATTTTGAAATAAACACAGCTGCAGTGCTTCACTCTAATCAAAAGCAGAAGAACAAAAATAACACACGTAGCACAATAAAAACAACCATATGAACACAATTATTTTTGGACAATTGTTCCCAGAAAAAACCCAATGTGGGAAAACCGGTGCAACAAATGAGGGTTTGTATTTATCTTCAGTAATGAAAAGATCTTTTACAGAAGTCTTGGTGAGCAAAGTAAATTAGCATACACTTGGCATGATTTTTCTGGACACTCCAGAAGAATTCCCGACTCTCAGGGTGACCTTCTACACCCTCTGCGTCATCCTGCGTAGCTGCTCTGCGCAGTCTCTCCCTGGACTGCGTAATTCTGCATGGAGGGGTTGTTGCTACTTCTCAACACTCCCTTCCCTTCACCCTTCAACCTTCTCCTTCTCCGTTAGCTGACTTCTCCCTCCTCCTTGTGCCTCTGCAATCCCGCCTCTACAAACTCACCCACTGAAATCGAATTCTCTTACTTCAGAATCGATTTCCTTCAGGTACTGAGAATGTCCCCGGCTTGATTTCCAAATGAACCTCAAGCCTCTTCTTATAATCTTCTCATTGATGAATCAACGACCAAGATTATATCTTTAATCAATGGCTCAGATTAAAAGATGACTTGATCTTCGTTTTCTAGAAGATTCACACTCTGCTTTATTAATACTCTTTAATTATTTAATTTCCTTAAGTTTAGACTTAGGGTCTGCATTAAAATAATTAATTATTTTAATAAAGCAAGATCCGAGTGGAATTTCCACAAACGATTTCTGGGTTTTTTGGATAACTACTGTCCAAGCCTTTCCACCAATTTTGAGACTTGGAACTTCCCGATGCTTTAAAATCAACGTTAAGAAGTTTGATATTTACAAATCTACAATAATATTCTACAGATCTAGCAAATCTGCATATCAAAGCCCTCTGTTAGTCAAATTTAAACAATTTTGCACACAATTAGAAATAAATTTGAAATTTTAAAGAGACACAAGCCCAAGAAATACCCTGCAAATAAAATATTTTGTAAGATGACTTCATAAATTAAAAACAATGGGCTTTTTAGATTTTGTAATCTGAGAGTTAGTTGATCCAGCTGAGGATTTCCCCAAATGTCCAAATCCTGAATAATAACTTCTGCACACTTAGATTTGATTGTTAGATTAATATAGATTAAAAAATAATCATAAAATCATCAAGAAATATAGATACCTGTTAGTTCTATCAAACCAAAATGATATTTTAAAAAACCTAGAAATCTGTACAAGATACCTATGCACAGATCAATCTTCAAAGGCTATTAACCAACAAATACAAGTAAAAACCACAGAGTATTAAAAACAATATTACCACATAAATCTGAAAAATGAACACCACGGTTTAAAACCCTAAAGTCTTTGCGCTTTATTAATTAGAAAAAGGTACAAGAGCTTTTCAGAGCAAGTGCACGATTCAATGATCGAATCCAAATAATGGAGAGAGATCTCTAATTTATGAATAAATTTTCCAACAACTAGATGGCTTGATCCCCGTCAAAGCAATCTCAACCGTTTATGAAAATCAAATGATCTTTTAATCATCACCATTGAAATAAAGTTACTTTTTGAGGAAATTCGAATTTCACTTTTACAAAAATAATTATTTTGAGTTAATTGCCTCAAAAAATTGACTTTGACTTAAGTACTATGGCCCAAGGGTTCAAAATATCTTGAAATTTTCAATATTCCCTTGGCCGAGGACCTCCAAAAATTAAAAACTTTAATTATGGGGGACCATGCACTAAATATTTTTTACATCAAGATATTACAATATAAAACATGAAGGGGGAACACCTGTTTGTTATAGACCCTCAAGATTTACCCATTTCTGGGATCTAGTAGACTAAGTGTCTTGTAATAATCTAACCAAATAGCTAGAATTATTTCCAAATCACTTTTATAGAGACTTGATAAAAAAAAACACTAGGACTCACTTAATATCTTGATGACAAAATCCACCCTAGCTTTGGGGTGAGGTTGGAGGGAAAATCTCTGCTGATCATTTATGTCTAGAGACATATGAATCAGTGAGACGAAAAACCTCCTAGGATAGAAATCGTCACCAAAATACTAGGCTTACCTAGGTTGTTACATGCGTGATGGTCTTACTAAGATCATTTACATTATAAACATGCAGAATGGGTTTACATCATTTACAAACGGTCGACTGATGATGAAAAATGAATGGTATGGACACTTAAACATGATGGATCCCTTTTGCGAAAAAATGGGTGTACTGCTATGGGGTGTTGACACAGAGTTGTCAACACAGGATATACTTGAAAATGTCTAAGAAAGCCATCAACAAACTCTTCAATAGACGAGATGCTTTTAGGTTCATGATCATGCAACCATGAGTTATGACCACTGAGAGATCCCATGAACAACAACATAAGGACATCTCGGTGAACCACTTTCTCTTTGGAAGTATGTGCATTAAACCTTTCCACATGGTCAATTGCGGAGAGTGGATCGCCATCAAACATGGGCACACCGCGTACCATCCTTCCCGCGAAATGATTAGGGTGTCTTGGGATGCTAGTAATGTCCAAAGCAGGAAATTTATCAAAGAAATACAACCTATTTGAGATATACATGAAAAATATGTAGGAGTCGCCAGGGTGAATTTAAAGATGCCTAAAAAATGCTTGCTTCACCATACAAGCATCAACCTTAAAGTTCAATGAAGAACTAGGGCTTCGTTCTTCCAACAGAGTTGCCATTAATGTTATGTCAATTTGTCATATGGGGAACAAAACACACGTTCGTCTAAGACTCCCTACTCTTTACGGACCTTCACCGATGGGAGGAGACCCGGTATATAGGAAATTACTTATGAGGGATAAATCAACAAATTGATGTGAGGTGACCTCAATGATCTTTTCCCTAGAAGAAGATTAAGAATGGAGCTTGCTTGCTCCTTAAGCAAGGTACAGAGCTTTCTAGGAGGAGGTGAGGATTTAAGGGCTAGGTTAAGGGATTTTGACTTGTAAAGGAGTTTCCCAATCCCTAAATCCTTGCAAAACTTGGATTCCCGAGTTGTCTTGGAAGAATTATCTTTGATGAGAAATGGGACCACACGGGGCCAAGTGGACCCACCTAGGTTAAGGGGAGGAACTTTAGCAACCAATGATGATCTTAACCTAAACAAGGAAGGGGAATAGATCAAAACAAGAATTTCCACTTAAAGGTACCAAATTGATCCTATGAGGTACTAGCCTAGGGAACACTAAGGCTAAGTTCAGTCTCAGGGCTAGCGCTTGGGATATCTCGCAATCCCACTGTCGGGATTTCTTCAAATTTGGAGGAGACCTTGAGGACACACTAGTGCAGTAGAGGCCAGGAGATCGAACTTTTTTTATGGCTACTTTGTTGGGAAAATGATGCATTAGGTGGCCCAGCATGGCTAGACCTAGAAAACGGAGGAAATGGTGAAGAAAAAGAGGTTTTAAGGTGATCACCTAATGGTGGATCAATGCCTAATTCCTTTGGGGATATGGAGTCAAGAAGAATGATGAGAATGGACTTCGTTTCTAGCTCAAGGAGGCTCTAATGGCAACTTCGTTCAACATTAGGGAAAAAGAGAGTGACCTTAAGGTGGTTATACTTTGTTCGCAAATGAAGATGGCTTATCAAGATAACTTCGATCTCTAGGAAAATTCGTTCAACAAACATGGCCCATACATAGAGATATGCTATAAAGAAACATAATTCCACAATGAAGCAGTAAATGCATGCAACAATTATCCCTAAAATAACGAAAATCCCATGATCAATTTATGTGAAAATGTAAAAGAAAATAGCATCCAATTCATACTTACATGTAAGAGAATATATCCAACCATCAAGAAACTGCCAATTAAGAAGCTCCAAGATAAGAAAATGTAGTTCAAACATCAAAGTTCATCTATGCTCCAACTTTGTCCTCCAAGAAGGAATAACAAAAATCTCAAGAGAGAGAATGATCAAATCCAAGTGATGAAACAAAATGAATTCAAGTCTCTCCTATTTATACACTTATTAGGAGTATGAATTACCTAATTGGACCTACATTAGCCCTTAAAATAAAATAATGGGCAAAGTAACTAATTTTTGGTGACAAGCCCACCAAACTAGCTCATGAATAAAATAATAAGCCTCTCAAGAGGTCAAATGATAAACAATGCATGTCGTAGGGCCCTCCAAGAGGCCTAATGAGGTCCATAAGTGCCACAATGATGAATAGGACCCTCAAAAGTGATGGACAATGGGGTGGCCCCTTGTTCTCCAATTAGTAACCTCATGGGCCTCCAAGTAAGTCGAAGATGCCTGTCGACCATTTGTAAGGGCTCAAATGATAGAATAAAGGATGCCACATCAATGTATAAGTCCTAAGTCACCTGCCAAGTGTATGGTGCAACTGTGGGGTCGACTAGGCATGGTGTACCAGGTGCATCTTCCTCGTCCAATAGGTGGATCTCGAATAATATCTGAACATCTCTGGTGATCCATGGAGTGTTGTCTATGCCGTGGAGGCCCATGGCTCTCTACACACGCCCTACACATACTAATGTATACCTCTGGAGAGGTAGTACCTCGTATAGGGAGACCAAACTCAGAATGGACACCATCTGCAATCCTGCATAAGGTCCAATGCGTCCCCTAGCCCTCCAGTACAACAAGTCATTAAAGTAATCGTGTAAAATATCTTACAAACCATGGACAATAGGTGGACACTTCATAATGGCATGCTTTTCCATAGTGGGCTTTGGCATGTGCTAATGTCTCTGAGCTCCAAAGGGGGTTAACCAAGTACCTTATTAGGTGGTTTCTACTTTTAGAGGGGATAGTATGTCCAAGGTACATCCCGCAAATGGTGCTGGCATATGATAAAGAGGTGGATGGAATAGGGAATGAAAGGGGCAATCCTGGGCCACATATTGCGGTACAAGGGTAGCTAGAAGAAGGAAGCCCACACCTAGGTATATAATGTATAGGAGGGAGCAATTGTGTTACATGAGGTGCCCTGACTTTGAGTTTTCCACCCTTCTTTATATGTCGTTTTCCTTTTATGATTTTTCTTTGATTAATTGCTCGGGGCTCAAAGGATAAGAGCATGATCTGTAATATACAATAGTGAATACACCCTTTAAGGTAGGGCGGTTCATTGTCCACCAAGGGTTGGGACAATCATGGGTTTCCGAATGATAAAGGAGGCTCATCTAGGGCCTATGGAACCAAGGTGATGGCCATGGGTATGGACTCTGGAGTAGAGCTCATGCATTGGATTTTGCCCATGTGCTAAATATGTTTCTCTCGACCATCTTTTGCATCTTGTGTTACATTTTTTTTGTTGAATGTGGCTTTTATGCTTTTATCTTTTCTTTTTAGTTGCTTCAACCTCTGGGGCATCGTTCCAAGCCTAACCCAAGGTGGAGGAAAGGGAAAGGGGAGGCTAGCCCTATGTGGACCCAGTGAAGAAATGTGGACCTAGGTGTGAAAGATGATGAATGGGGTTATAATGAACTGAGGAAGTGGGACCACGCTACGAAGATCAGGGTTTCCCATGTAGTACCACCCTAAAACCAAATGGTTAGTAAAGGAGATACCATGGGACCAAGATCCAAGGGTAACATCCGAAAGAGGTCTAGGGGACAAAAGCATAGAACTAGCCCACTCTTTCCGCTGAATCCCCCCATTAATCCATGCCCAGAAGTGTCCATGATAAGTAAATTCAATGCTCAATCACGAAATGAGAAGACATACCTTTAGGTTCGGGAGGCCCACCTTCAAACATACAGTCAAGATAGATGGGTGAGGGACCACATGGCTGGCTCAAGTGGCGGAGAAATGGCACAACGAGCTAGTTGGTGCTGCAAGGCGCTGTTGGTTGCCGACTGAGGACCATCTTGGAGAAATTTTTTCTCTTAGGGATATCACCCACGAAGTGGTGGGTAATAGGATGTATTATTTGGACTATATATCTCATGCTGAACATTGATTGACTAATATAAGAAGAATTTGATCAAAGGTTTTCCCTCTTGTGGGGTTTTCCCTAGTCTTTGACTAAATCTTTGTGGCTCATTGTGCTTGTCTATCTTTTATTATGCATTTATTGTTTACTGTTCTATCTATAATTGCTTTACTGTTGTTGGGGTGATTGAAATTGGAAGAATTTGTTTAAAGTGATTATATCGGCATAGAACACTGGAAAATTAACATGGGATTAGAGTTGAGGTGAAGACTAGCCTAAGCAAACCATAGAGCACCCCTTAGAGAGACTCATTTTGTAGATTTTCGATCAAGTTTTTTGGCAATATGCCTACGTCCTATTTCAAGATTGAGAAGAAGATGAATGATGCCTCAAACTTTGTAGCTTGGAGGATTAGATTAGATATTACATTGGATGAGAATGATGTGATGGAATATGTGCAGGGCCAAGTAGCTGAACCTCCAGAGAATGCTAATGCCAGTGCCAAGTCTAAGTACAAGAAAGGTGAGATCAAGGCCAAGAAAATTATTATTGACTCTCTTAGAGATCATATCATTGCATATGTGTCCAAGATGAAAAAGTCAAAGGAAATGTATGACAAATTGATTGCAATGTATGAGGTCAACAATCTTACTCAAGTCATTTCTTTGAAGAGTCAACTTCGTGATATCAAGCTGTCTAAGTTGGAATCTATTACAACCTACTTTATGAGGATCTACAAGATAAGGGATCAATTTATTTCTATTGGAGAAATTATCTTTGATAAGGATCTTGTGCAAATGACCCTTGGTAGGCTCCCCATGTCTTGGGAGACTATCATTACTAACATTAGTTGTAGGAAGGAGATCCCTACATTTGATGAACTCTTGGGGTTGTGCACTCAAGAAGAATCTAGGCTCATGTCCAAAGGGAGAATCCATAGACATGATGAAGAAACAGCCTTTGCAGCCAATGTTAAGAAGGGAAAAGGAAAAGGGAAAGCAAAAGGAAGACCTTTCAAAGGGAAGCCAAAGAAGCCAACCCCTCCATTTAACAACAATAGAAGGGACTTTTCAAGAGTCCAATGATATAGGTGTGACCAATTTGGCCACATTACTTGAGATTGTCTTGATAGAAGAAACTCTCAAAGGCCTAGCAACAACAACAATAACTACTTTAACCATAAAAGGAAAAGAGGAGGTTCCACTGTCCTGATATGCATATGTGTTTCCTCTCACCTGAGGAACCACATGATCCTTCAAAATGTCCATCAAAATCCTTTTTGCCTTTGCATTATTTTTTGTGAATTCAGTAAGTTCATCTACAACAGTAGGAGGTACAACCTCTTGCCGCACTATGTTCCAAACTGCTGCCTCCTCAAACACTATTTGAATTCTGTCCTTCCAAATGACATGGTTGGATATCCCATCCAGTCTGTCCTCTATCCTTAAGAACATGGCCATGTCTGTTGTCCAAAATTTACAAAACCAAGAAAATGGAGAAATGAACTTTCCAGCACACCTTGCTGTGCCAAAAGTTCAGTCTGTGTGAAATTTCACTTTGCTGTCCCAAAATACTAGTTTGCTGTCCAAACCACTGTTTGCTATCCCAAACCACTGTCTGCTGTTCAAACTGCAATTTTCAGCTTGTAGCTCTAATACCATGTTGAAATTTGATGACTAAAAAGTTTCCTGCAATCCCAACCCGGTTTTAATTTCACCTTATCACTCCCATTCAGTTAAATGCCCTTTCCCATAAACTTATATTCAACATATAGAATTCTGGAAATGAAATTTTCAGATTAAAATAGATGGGATTGTCAACACATGCTGAAAATAAATATGGACATAACAAACCAACAACACAAAAAAAAAATACAGAGATTTTTGGTCAACTTAGACCCAGGCAAAACCACTTTAATCTTCTCCGGGGAAAACCTGTTAGAGAGCTCTTCAAATTTATTTATCTTTCAAGTTCAAGAAAAATACATTTGCAGATAAAACAAAACAACAAAATATAATTTATCTCTTCAGCCCAAAACTCCTTGAAAACCTTGCCCACTTTGCCTTGATTTTCGTGCTCACTTGACGCTGAAACTGTACTGTATGGATGCGGATTGTATTGTACGAATTTCTGTACCATTGTACGGATTTTTTTTTTCAATTTTTTTGCTCAAAACTGCTCTCGAACTGCGTGTAACTCAGAACATTAAATGCTGTTCGTACTGTACCTTCTGCTGTCTTCTATGCCTTGATTTTCGTGCCCAGCTTTGCTCAGAAATCACTCCTTCAGCTTGCTGCAACCAATTTCTCTTTCAGAACTTTTCTCCAGCTCTCAGCCTCCTTTCTCCAATCTGCTCATGAAGAATGAATGAATGTAGTCTTTCTTTTCTTTTCCCCCTTTTGTTTCCTTAAATGACTTTTGGGCAATCCTAAGATTTAATGGCTTAGATTCATTTAGATCAAGGGATGAGAATAAATGTGCATTTAATTCTCACTTTCTATTTTTTAACTCACCCATTAAATAAAGTACCCACATTGTACTTTATGTCTAAAGTCACTTTTTACTTTATAATTTAACATTGACTTTACCACTTATAAAGTCACTTTCACTTTATAATTTAATATTGACTTTACCACTTATAAAGTCACTTTCACTTTATAAAGTCACACTTAGGAAAAGAATTATTTTGGACACTTTTCCCTAGGTAGAGACTAACCCATGGGAAACCACTTGTCCAAGGTACATTAAAAATCAACAAGAGTCAACTTATGTTCTTGTTCTGTTCTGCACAACACAGTGGGCTATTTATAGTTGTCAGGCCTTGTAATAAGCCGACCTGACCATGAAGAGATGTGACAGTTCATGAGGCAACTTTGCTAGCTGTTTATAGGCTGACTTTTAGAGGATTTCTTCCAGCGTATTGTAGGCTGTCTTGAAGAGTATTTACACTATTCTTGAGCCATGTCTTCAAGCTTATTTGACAAGGTCTTGAGGCATACCATTATAGACTTTACTTCATATACATGACTCTATTTATGACAAGATGAAAAATCCCTAAAAGACATCAAGAAGAAGTCTTTTGACCTATAATAAAATCCTCGCTCATGAAACCCATGAAGCAAGCTTAAAAAAAATACATTTAATTATCTTTGTCTTCTTCATTACATAAATAAATATATAGTCAATATGAAGACCGAACCTAGTTACACTTTCAAACTCCTATGTGGGGACTGTTTTACTCTTGGTTTCTGTAGCATTTCTAAAGATTCAAATCAACATTCCAGGGTGCCAAGTTGGGTGAATTCCATTGTTAAGGTGTGACTTTAGTTCTTCATTTCACTTGCACTGTACAAATTTTAATATCATAACTTAAAAGTGAAGTTTTATGGCTGTTGCGGGTCTTGATTAGAGCGCTGTATAATTTCTGAGTGTAATACAAATTACAAACTCGCATCTACTGATTGGAAGTCTTTCTTCTGTGTATTTTGGTACTGTACATCTTTGTTTAAATAAAAAATATATTGAAGTGCACCTACAACCATACATATGCAAACTGTTTGTCAAAATGACATAGTGACACACTCAAATAACACTTAGAAATTTAATGGAAATTTGAGATATTCCGAGGAGGGTATCTTACATTTACCCCTTAAGATGAGATAGTTTCTCTCTCATTAGGGTTGTTACATGCAAGGGTTCCTTATGATGAGATGGAGCATCAAGTGCTCAATGATTGGGTGGTGGCTAGTGAGGGGGGTAGAGCTCATGCCATGCTTTTTCCCACACGATAGCTTTTTTCCCGACCATCTTTTGCATTTAAAATTTTCTTTTTCTTTTGTTGTGGCCATCTTATGCCTTTTCATTCTTTTAGCTGCATCAATCTTCAAGGCAAAGTTTTCTAGCCCTACTCAAGGATGTGGATGTGTGGGTGCCAAATCCCAATAAACCAATGACAGTCAACCCAAAGAATGGAGGTGATATTAAGGGAATGATGAAAGATGGAAGATGTTAAGTATGGAGACAACAATAGCCATGCTACTTCAATATATGTATTCCAAGTAATGCCCCTCCTATAACCCTAAAGCCTTGGAGGATGTTCCCACTGGACCAGGGCTAAAGACTAACCATATATCCATGTTAAAATGCCCATAACATTAAGTAATGCACTCCATTGCAAAATGGTTAAAGTATCTATTTAGTGGTAACCCACCTTCATCCAAGAGGAATCATAGATGGTGAGAGGTGCATGACAGGTGCAGATGCCGGAGGAAACTGACATATCATCATCAATGAGCAATGTGTAGGGTGTTGAGAAATCTAGGGCATTAGCATTAGGTGATTTCTCTTCGTTAGTGACTGTTTGTGAATGCATTTTACTTTTTTAGATTAGGATTTTCTTCTTATTATCTTGTTAGTGTTCTTCTTCATCAAACAGTAACCAATGCATGAACATAAATAGACAAGAGACACAACATGTAGGCTATGAGCCAGGGCCAAAACCTCTCACTCTTTGAGAGGAAAACACACATCAATTCTTCTTATATAGATTCCAATTGATGAATACCAAGACCAAGACCCTTGACCTATTTAGCCACTCCAAGACCAAGACACTAGTCTTCTTCTTTACTCTTCTATCTCCTTATCTTTGAGACACCATCGAGGTCTCTTCTCTGCACTGTGATAGCATTGCACCAAACTGTGATATCACTACACCAAACTGTGGATCCCATTGCAGCACCGAACTGTAGCTAGTTAGCACCAAGATCTTCATCAAGACTGAGATAGCATCACAACATCATTTTGACACATTACCGAGCTACTGTATTACTGCAATCATGTCACCATAGCACTGAGAATAACACCACCTTTCACCTCATCCATATAGGTCAGAACACCATCTAAGATTACCGAGTATCTTTGTATCACCGAGATAAAGCGAGGCACTGAACAGCTGTATCATCATAGCATGGAAGATAACCCAAGACTGTAGTATGTCCGAGATCTTGATCTCCTGAAATACCGAATCTGTGACATGATCGAACTGTAATTACCCTCCGAGAATCACAGAGAATTCGAACTGCGTTAACCCATCAGAAACTATAGAGATGTCCAAACTGAACTTTGCTTCTGTGGTGACCCTAGCCATGTATATATAGTGGTTATGTCTCTCCATAAATAAGCTGACATATACATTCGAATAGGTGTGTCTATATATGCTGAGCCAACAAGAGATTTGTATACATTTTGAAGCCAGCATCAAGAGGAGACTTGCTTGACTTGGAGGGCTACTTGACACTCCTATAGACTTATATACATTCTTCATATGCCCAAGAAGGGTATGACATTGACTCAAAAAATCCCTTGCTCATGAAACACATGAAGCAAGTATTAGAATAAGAATTTTATTTTCTTCATTACATTATTTACATAAGTCACAATTACATGTCATTATGAAGACTGAACCTAGTTACACTTTTCAACATAGGGCTGCTGGTTGGCTGGCTGTCCAAGATCGGAGAAAAAATTTCTCCTATGGAATTACCCATTTTGTTGGGTAACAGTACATCTAGTTGTTTGCATACCTTGATATTCTTAATGCATTTTAGTGTGTTTTCATTTGTGATGTCATAAACTAGGTGTCTATTTCTACTGCATAATTAATATCTGGCTGTGTATTGCTAAGATGAAGTAGGCTGCCCACTAATTTTCTGTATGAAGTCTCATTAATAGGCGTGAATCTTCCTTCGCTTGCAAATTTTCACTGGCTTCCAAAGATGCAGAGGAAGCTCTACAATCAGCCATGCAGAGCTTTTCCAACAGTTCCTTACGTATTTAGATTGTGAAACTATGCCGTGTTTGCCCTGCTGATCTTCATGGCCTAAACAGTAATACATTAAATCATTTTCTCCATGTCAAAATCTTTACAAAATATGTAATGAATAAAATAATATAAATAATGATTAATTAGTTAATTAGTAATTAGGTTGAAAGGCCATGTCTGATGAGACATGACCTTTCGTGAAGAGGCACCTGCCTAGGTATATAAGCAGGCCTCATTTGTAATAGAAAAGAATAAAAATAAAAAAATAAAAAATTTGAAAAGAAATAATATATATATATATATAAAACGAAAAAAAAACTTAGTTCTCATTCAAGACAAGCCTCGATTAAGAGACACTGTAACGAAGATATAAAGGGAAATATTCTTTAGCATTTACATTTCACTGGTGAGGGCTTATTCATCATTTTGAAAGGAATCAAGGCTGCTCCACCCAACAAACGTGACACTTGCATTTAAAAAATAAACGTTACCATAACTAGTGCTTTAGATATTTGAAAATTCGGTGTTGGTAATTCACACATTTCTTAAAAAAAATAAAAATAAAACAACAACAAACAATCGTGCAACACAGTTAGGTGACAACAAATCTCTGCGAAGCACGTCAACCTGTGTTTTTTTTTCTTCACGTCTCTTCTTACGTGTCGAACATATCCACCAACATCACATTACACATTTTGGAAAGAGCACCATCATTAGACCCTCGATTCCAGGAAAACATCTCATTTTTTAAATCTGCCACCTTTGTGCTGTCGTTTGAAACCAGTTGCTCTGAGTTTCGTTTTCGTGACCACAATCCATAGATTTCACTGCTGTAACAAGGTAAAACCCTGTATCCACATGCGCTCAATCTTCTTGAAATTAATCGACGCCACAATTCCCTATCTTTTGTTTTCTTCTGCTGCATTCCTCCACTCACGCTGTGACTTGCCGGCGTGCCGCTAGTCCCAGATCTAGTTATCCCGTCTACTGTCGTGAAAAGCAGAATTGGTGGTCGTAAACTTGACCATAGCAGACCATTGACCACTTGTCTCCTCTATCCCAACCGCCACTACTATCATTTGCAGTACAATGCTCCTCGATCCACCTCGCCAATCACACAGTGTCGTAAAGGCCTCCGTACATAGTTTCTGCTCTGTTGCCCATACAGTCAATCCGCTCATTAAATTTTTAAAGGATTCCGCTGGGTGTAGACAAAACATTGGGTAATTCCCATACATACTGTGATAATTACAAAACAGTTGCCAACGTACTCCTAGAGTCACGATCTTTCAACACCTTGATTCAAAACAAAATATTATTTAAGGAATAAGCAAAAGTCCTCATTCATAATTTTAACGGGTTTTCGTAATATATATTATAATAACTCAGGGTTATTTTATTAAGAGTGAGAATTATAAAGTTTATATTCTTAAGTAATAAAGTTGTTTGAATACAAAATAGTTACAAGGTTTAAAGCAAAAAAAAAAAAGATTTAAGAAAAAAAAGGAAAAGAAAGGAAAAGTCTAAGCAAAACATAACAAGAGAATTTTTGAATGATTCAATTCTAAGGGTCCAACGAAAAATTATTTGAAGGAATAGTACGTTTTGGAGATTATAAAGATTAGGGAGTGTTACTTTTAAAACCCTAATTTCATATTGACAAAACAGACAAAATGGAATCAATCATTGATGAAAAGGAAATTGAATCCAAGTCGGAAATGAAAGAGGGAAGATTTCCTAAAAATTATAGTATGTGTGTCCATGCGCAACTTAAAATCAAATGGTCACTTGCGGGAAAGGAGGTTCTCATATCTATCGATCTTACTCAAAAGAATAATTATGTTAGTACTGAATGTGCTAACCAATTAGTGATCCCTGAATCAAATATAATTAAAACAAATTCATTTAATGCAAATGACAAACAATACGACATAGGGAATCTACACCTAAGTATTGGGGAGTATTCCTTCGTCTCGCAATTCACCGCTAAAACCTTATTTTGTAACGATAGGTATATAGTTCTGGGTTCACTTTGGATGGAAAAACTAGGTTCATTCATCTTCAATACAAAAAAGAAGTTTTTGACATTCTCCTATAAAAAGAAGAAAATAACGCTACAGGACGTTACTTTGAAGCCCAATTCCGTGACGCATGAAGACATACAAGAAATTTTAAAAGTAATTCTTCAAGAAAGTAAAAAGGTGATCCAAAATATGCAAAAGGAAATTGATAAAATCACAACTAACAAGAATGAAGAAGTTGCTTGCCTCAAGGACCACAATGATAAATTACTAACGCAATTTAAGAAGCTGAAGAAAGACAAGAAGTCGTTGGAAAACAAGGTGCAACAGCTTGTCGAAAATGAAGCATCGAAACCTTCAAATGTAGAAGTTCAAGTTGAAGAAAAAATGAACATTGATCCAGTAAATGTCACAACTCAAGAAACAGACAAGCAAGTTTCAAAAGATACAAACTTAGATGTTGTAGATCAGACGAGGAACATTCTAAGTGAAGGTTCTATAACCAACTCAATAACATCTTCGCCAGAAGAAAATCAAAGAAGTCAAACTAAAAAGGTTCACTATCGACATCCAAATAACGGGAGCAGACAACTCGACCAAGCTACGTGTTCAAAACAGAATCAACAAGCTGATATTCCGAAGAATACTAATGTCAGTGCAAGCTACTCATGTGATAATCAGTCATCACAAGTTGCCAGTCGTCGCAAGCTTCCACAGAAGATTGATCTAGGATGGTTTGATCCCTTCTCAGTGCGATAGTTTTGTTTGTCACTTAGAGGATCATATCAACTTGTATCGACAAGGATGACTATGCCGAGAGGAGAAGACATTCGCAGCAGGAAAAGAAATCAAGGCCTTTCATCAACAAGTTTTGAGGACAAAGCTTTTTGAGGAGGAAGGCAATGTAATGAATAAAATAATATAAATAATGATTAATTAGTTAATTAGTAATTAGGTTGAAAGACCATGTCTGATGAGACATGACCTTTCGTGAAGAGGCACCTACCTAGGTATATAAGTAGGCCTCATTTGTAATTCTCAATCATCTCATTCTTCATACTTTCTAATATAATATTTGTATCCTCATGGATATTCTTATATTCCAAGTCTTCTGGAGTATTTAACTTGAGAAGGAACTTTGTTCGCTTCAAAATACAATAATGTATATTCAATTTATACACTTGGCTTGGTACATGTCTGTACACATCGAAGCAGAATTTATGCACATAACAAAATAATTTGGTTAACAACTAACCTTTTTGTCGCAAGTTTTATTTTTAACATTGGCTCACATTTATTCACCAAGTCACTAACCCCTATGTCTAACATTTATTACATAGGTACAAAATAAACACTATAATATCCTAACATCTAACATTGACTTAAGTTTGGATAGGTGTAAAAAAGATGGGTTGCCATAAAGGAGATTGTTTCTAGGCGTATGGTAGAAGGAGCTTTCCTATTTATTTCAAGAGATTTCACATTTTCATATTTTTTGTTTGCTCTCTTCCTTGATCTATTACTTCTCATTTGTAAACTTAATACAAGTAATGAAACCGTTTTCCCTTAATTCTTTGGACTTTTGACTCTTTGTTTCACATTCTCCTCCTTGGAAGTATATGGTCGTGACAAAATTCCTAGATGTTTGACATTGAACTCTTTCATATTGAACTAGTTGTAATGCATGTTAGAATTACCATTTGTTTAAAATCTTATATTATTTTTTGGGACTTTGTTAGATACCCAAATCTATGGTTCCTGATCAAGACAACTTGGAACTTTGGTTAAAGGTGAGATATTCATTCACTATCTGGCATTTTTAAGAAGATATGCAGTTGGTCCCAAAGTGATTGCTATTATTTATTAGTAGATGGCATGGACAGATTACAAACTTGTTACATTAACTTATTTCTCCTGCAGGTTGATGGTGAAATCAAACAAAAGGGGTCTACCAAAGACATGATCTTTAAAATTCCCTATCTTATAAGTCACATAAGCTCAATAATGACACTTTTTGAAGGCGATGTTATCTTGACAGGTAGGTAACTGTGTTCTATTTCCTTTGAAATTACATCTTATCACCTTATGTAAAAGAACATTCTAGGACAATTTTAAGCTTCCCAGCTTGCTAGAGTCTTCCATATAACTCGACAAGGATTAACATTTTCCTTGATTGCATACACTATTTTATTGCTACACAACTATATTTCAACTTTTAATATGCTATCCTTTACTACATAACAGTATTGAGTTTGGGGGTGCTTATGCACTCTCTAGATATATTATAACTATGGTACCCTTTGTTTGGATCCCTTTGCCACTTTGTGGTTACTTGTAGACATATTAATATTCATATGTTAGATATTATAATGTTTATTTTATCCAAGGAATACATGTTATGTACTAAACTAATAATGTCAGAAAGGGGTGGTAAGTTGTACATGATAAATGTTAAAGTAAATAGCAGATTAGGTTAATTTGTTATTAGACATAGGCATTAATAAAATCACTTGGACTTTAGTTTATTTTATGATTTTATTCTTTCTTTCACTTTAATGTGTTTAGTGGATTGACTTGACTAGCTTCTAACTCTTTGTAAGAAACCCTTCACTTTCTCATTATGAATGAAATTTTGGTTTCTTTATGTGATTCTGTTATCATTATATGGTATTAGAGTCCAAGATTTTCAAGGCTATATCAAGAGTTTCAGGCCTTTGAAAGATGAGGTTTTCACTATTGTGACTTCAATAGTCTGGATGTCATGAGTTTGTGCGAGCATGAAGACCTAGGGATTGCTGCTGGAAGAGACAAATTGAGGGATCACTAGTATGACACATCAAAGAACCAAAAAGGTTCTGGCTTATTTGAAACTAAATTGATGTTTGAGAAGAGAGAAGAAAAGGAAATGGGAGGGGGGTGCAGGGGATTTGAGAAGTCGGAAATCAGCTGCCGATTTCAGCTTCCAAAACAAAAGTTTGAGTTGCAAGGACCTATTTTTTAGTAAAGTTCCTAAATTTTTTTCTATTCAGAGAAATTTGGAGCAGATTCAGTTTGTTCTTTTCTATACTGATGGGAAGATTTGGCAAAGTCAGCATATTTTTTGGCTTTTTTGGGCAGATTTATCGGAATGTTGCATTTTCAGCAATACATGGGTGCTACAATAATTTAGAGCTAGTATACAGGTGTTCTTACTCTAGTATTGTAAATTGAGGGAGGGAACAATAGGTATTTTTCTTTGCTTCAATATATTTTTCTGCATTTTTGACTTGTATTTATGGTCTTTTTACCCAACATCATGCTAAAAGACAGCCAGAGGTTCTCTAGCAAAAACTACAATATGTTGAAGCAATGTAATGTTGGCCATTTTTGAGTGTAGATGCTTGGCTGCTATTGTCCTAGGAAATGATACCCGACCACAAATGGTGGGTAAAGAGTTGGACAAGTTTGATGAAAGAGACAAAGGGGCGGTAGTGTTGCCTAAGTTTTCCATGACAAAGGAAATGCTTTTTGAGGTCCAAACGGGGAAGACTTTAACAAAAAATTGGAAGCATTTGAAAGAGTTGCGTGAATCTTCGGATAAAGGCTGAGCTTTCTGCTTGGAGAATATGTTGTTTTTGATCACAATGGATGCGAGTGCATCATTATAGAAGCATTTAGTCAAGATCAAGGATATTAGACAACAATTGTGCACCATTGGTCAGAAGATGGAAGAGGAGGGCATGGTGGTAATCACATTGAAAACCTTATCACGTGCCTATGAGTACTTTATTGAGGCCATGAACTGTTGGAGAATGTAACTAGTTTTGGTCTTCATAATTTGTACTATTAGGTATTTTAAGTAAAAACCAAAAGAAAAAAAGAAGTAACATTATTATTATTTTTTTTAAGACAAACATGTTCTTCATGGTTCTAGGTTTTTGAGTCAAAAGAGTCGAAGTCCTGTTTGGACCTATTGTAAAGAAAAAGGAAAAATAATTTTTAAATATGTAATTTTGGGTCAGAAACCCCTTCAGGTTCCAAGTCAACCCTTCCCCAATGGAGTTGTCTATTCGTACCCCCTTGGGACAGTATAAATAGATGGAAGATGGAGCTCATTGGATACACACTTTATACATTTTGGTTTGAAAAATCATAGAAAGGATAGAGATGAAGAGGAGGGACGAAATGTTAGTTTTTGTAGCATCGAATGTGTTCTAGACATGAAATTTTGTGGAGAGGCTAGAATACATGAGATCTCCAAAACCCAAAAATTGTTTATGGAAATTCCGCCTAAAAATGATTTAATCAGATTATTAGCCAACTTTTAAATATTTCCTAAGTCTAAACTTAGGAAATATGGTTAATTAATCAGAATTAATTAAGTCAAAGTGTTAATGATCTAGAAACTCACACGGATCGACTTCAAGTTAATCCTAGCCACCGTTGGAGTCCCAACAGAGGATTCTAAGAAGAAGTCGATGGGCACTTGGAGAATACACTTGAGAGGTTCGATTTCATGAGCAGATCGATTTCCAGAGTAGCAGCAGTCAGTTGCCGGAGAGAGAACTAGTGAGATCGAAGCAGTGAGGAAGAGGGGCAGAGACAGTGAAGCCGGAGGAAGGATTCCGGATCCGATGAGTGCATTTGCAGAGAGGCAGAAGAGCTACAGAAGGGCTGACGCAGAGGCAACTCAGTAGCCTCTAGAGGCAAATTCGATTCTGCCGAGGAAAGACAAGTTTCTGTGCCAAAAGTTGGACAGTGGTTCCGGAGGCCAGGAGAGACATTTTCCCAGACAACTATAGACCAGACGGCTTGGGGAGAAGCTGGTTCAAATTGAGTGCAGAAGGGACTGCGCTAGTGTGACACAGTAGCTGCGTAGAGCCAGTTTGGATGGCTCACCTGGAGCTGAGGTCAGAGCCTGGATTTCTCTGTGGAGTGAGGAAATTTCCTCACTAGGTTTTTCTTGCCAGTATTTCTCTGTAGGGTTGCCTGTTTCGGCATGCAATTGTACTCAGATTATTTCACTGCTGCTTAATAATAAAACTCTCATCTGTTGCACTAGTTTCCCCAAGTTGGGTTTTTCCAGAGACTTTTGTCCAAAAACAATTGTGTAAATTTTATGTGTGTGTGCTAGCATTTCTTCCAAAGTTTATTCTTCCGCAATTTTTATTTGTGAAGGTTGCAGTGTATTTATTTCAGTGTTTGCTGTAGAAAACTGTAGATAAATTGTTAAATTTAATTAACAATTAGGAGAAATAATATCGGTTGCTGCAATAGGATTCTAGTATAGAAATTTTCACATGGTATCATAGCGCAGTTGAGCAGTTGGAGAGCTCAGAGGCAAAAAGGAGAAATTTCGCTGTTCAATGTGGGCAGCAGACCGTAATTCCCAAGGGCAGCGCAGTCACTTTACCAAGAGGCCGAGTTACTTGAGGAGATTCAATTTTTCTATGAGGCAAAAAAATTCGAATTTTCCAGTTCGAGTGATTCCGGAGGTAGAGGGAGCAACTTAGTATTTTCGTTGGGAAGATATCTAGCTGGACGCAGAGGTTTTTTGCAGTAGTTTGCTTGTGCAGAACCAACGTCGGGGTGGAAGAGAGAAAAACACACATAGAGGGAAATTTCTCTCGGGGGATCTCAAGATTTTGAGATCTAATTTTTCCAGTTGCAGATTGGCAATAGTTGTGAGCAGATCTCCTCTCCAGTAGGGAGTGCGAGTAGCATATCCAGGAGCCAAGCAACGGGAAAGAGGTAGATTTTCAGGTTTAGTTACTCTAGTTATAAGTTTCATAGATTTTGCATCTTTGTAGGGATGATCGTACGAGATTGCCAGAGGAGGCCATGCGAGATTGCCGTAGGATGCTGTGTGAATTAGCCAGAATGCAAATTTGGGTAGAATTTCAACTTCCAGTTGCCAGAAATAAGTGCCGTAGAAAGTGTGAGTTGCAAAGAAAGGAAGGGTCCCAGCTAGGGACTAGACTTGAAAGGAGATAGTGGGGCACTAGATCCAGGAAGAGGAGGAGCTTGATACTCCAGTGTGCCAGATGGGTAGGGTCCTTGAGGAGTCCACCTCTTGGATCAATACCTTTCTACGGGAGGCCCATAGTATTCAATAGTGGGATGGACTAGTGGCAGTTGATGCAGTCAGATGCCAGAATGACAGTTGCAGACTAGTAGCAGTGAGATGCTGGGGAGCGCAGTGCAAAGTTGGCAGCAGTGCAGTTGGCATAGAGCAGAGTTAGCAGCAATGCAGAGTCTTCAGTAGACAGTGTAGAGGCTAGTAGCAATCAGGACTTAGGTGATAGAAGCATCATGTTGAACACAATTGGTTCAATATTTCAGATGGTTCTCAGTGGCAGATGTTGCAGTTGCAACAACAACAGATGAGAGGGAGTTGCAGTGCAGATGCAGCGTTGGCAGCAATTCAGCAGGGTCAACAACAACACAAATGCAACCCATATCAGAGTTGCGCAGTGGTTGGTGGGCAACAATAGCCAGACATCAGTAGCATGACAGGAAATGATGTAGAGACAGGGTGTTGTGGCAGCAGGTGGAACACTAGAACTCATTCCTCGCTAAGAGAGAGTGTTAGTTTTTGTAGCATTAGATTTGTTCTAGCCACGAAATTGTGGACAGGCTAGAATACATGAGATCTCCAAAACCCAAAAATAGTTTCTGGAAACTTTGCCTAGAAATGACTTAATTGATTATTAGCCATTTTTAAAATATTTCCCAAGTCTAAACTTAGGAATTATGGTTAATTAATGAGAATTAATTAAGTCAAGGTGTGAATGATCTAGAAACTCACACAGATCAACTTCAAGTTAATCCTAGCCATCGATTAAGATTTAATCTTGGCTGTTGGAGTCCCGACAGAGGATTATAAGAAGAAGTCAATGGGCACTTGGAGAATACACTTAAGAGGTTCGATTTCATGAGAAAATTGATTTGTAGAGTAGCAACAATCAATTGTCAGAGAGAGAGCTAGTGAGATCAAAGCAGTGAGGAAGAGGGGCATAGACGGTGAAGCCAGAGGAAAGATTCCAGATTTGGTGAGTGCATTTGCAGAGATGCAGAAGAGCCACAGAGAGGCTGACACAGAGGCAGCGCAATAGCCTCTAGAGGCAGTTTCAATTTTGCCGAGGAAAGACAAGTTTCAGTGCAAGAAGCTGGACTGTGGTTTTGGAGGCCAGGAGAGACAATTTCCCGGACAACAACAGACTAGATGGCTTGAAGAGAAGCTGGTTCGAACTGTGTGTAGAAGGGACTGCGCTAGTGTGACGCAGTAACTGCGTAGAGCCAGTTTGGATGACTCACCTGAAGTTGAGGTCAGAGCTTGGATTTTCCTGTGGAGTGAGGAAAACTCCTCACTACATTTTTCTTGCCAGTACTTCTCCGTAGAATTGCCAGTTTCAACATTCAATTGTACTCAAATTATTTCAATGTTGCTTAATAATAAAACCCTCATCTGCTGCACCAGTTTTCCCAAGTTGGGTTTTTCCACTCCTTCAATATTTTTTCGCTCCTTGGCATTTTTTGCAAAAACATTCCAAACACAATTTTTTTCAAAGATACAAGAATTTTTGAGTGGGGTAGCCTAATGATCAAGCCTATGGCCCTAGTATTGATATGTGATTCATGGTATTGTTAAATTCTTAAAGTAAAAGTGACATTCTCCTTTATCTTTCATTTTCATCCTTTTACTTAAATTTATAACATTACCATGAAATGACGAAGGATGTTTGAGAGTTGGTTTCGACCTCATTGGATTTCATATGGAGAAAGTAGAATTTTAGATCTCATTCAAAATCCAGAAGACTTATCACTTTTTTCAGGATTTTAGGATTGGGGAGATTGCAATGTTTCCATTGGATTTTGTCATGTACTAGGGTATGGAACTCTTATTTAATCAAGAGGATCAACCACTCTATGTACGTTGATGGTGTTAGAAAATCAGAAAGGCAATTTTTTTTTCTTTATCTTGATAATTACGTGTGATATTCATATGTTCTTATTAACTTTCTTGTATTCTTCTTTTATCCTAGTTCATCAAGCGATTACCAAAACCATATCACGAAGATCAAAGGCACTAGGTGTAGGCGGACAACCAGGGAAAAACCCCAATCTAGGGGAAAACCCAGTCAACAACTCTTCCTTCAATAGTTTCACGAGATAATCCAAGACTCCTTGACCTAGACATAGACTTCCTCCAATCACCAAGTCAACCCTTCCTTATTTTGCAGATGATAATCTTCCAGCAACAACTTCGACCTTGCAACAAAAACTTTGACTTGGTAGTAGCAGCAACAACTTCGACCTAGCAGCAACTGGCAGCAACAACTTCGACCTAGCAGCAACTGGCAGCAACAACTGAACTTCGACCTAGAAGCAACAGTTCGATCTTGAAGCAACACTTCGACCTTGAAGCAGTACTTCAAACTTGAAGCAATACTTTGATGCAGAGACAAATTCGATGCACAATAACTTCAACCTTAATGCAGTACCTTCAACCTAACAACATAAATTTCGATCTTCCAGTAATAGCCCAGTAAATTAACACGTGTGAGAGAGATGACCCATAAAACTTCGATCTTGTGATCCTCCTCCCACAATTTCGTATAGTGCAACTACTGTGCTTGTGTATTGAACTTGTGAGTGAGTGTCCAAATGAATCGGACTGCACTGTATATATAGCCTCTTCTGGAGTTCGAATTACCTTCATGTAGCTCGACTTGAACAGGTAAGGGCCGACTTGGTGTGGAGGTGGCAAATTACATATTTGACTAAAAAATAATTGTTTTTATATGATTCAAAAGCCTAAGAAGGGTATTATTAAATGGACAATGACTCTAATGACTCAACATAAAACCGATAAGTCCTCAATGGGGAGTTTGACCTAAAAAATGATGAACCAAGCATGAAACCCATGCTTTAATAAGTCATAATAATAATAAATTTTTTCTTGTTCATTCTTTTGATAAGTACATTTCGTAATGACTCAAATACAATTATGAAGAACTAACCTAGTTACATTCTTCAACACTCCCTCTTAACTAGGGAAGTATTCATAACGACTTATACAAGTACAAGGAAGATCTCAAAACATATGAACCATGAAGAGTTTAGGCATCACAATGCCATGGACCAAATTCCTGACCAGGGCAATCTATCCAAGTCCTTGAATAGTTTAGGAACTCACGGTGCCATGGACTAGATTCTTGACCAGGGTTCTTTACATTGTGACGTGGACAAGGACACTTGACATAAACCCTAGAATCCTGCAATGGAGGCTTTGACCTATAAACAATTGACCCAAGCATGAAACCCATGATTTAATAAGTCAATTTCTTTAATAATAAATTTTCTTTTTCTTTCTTTTGATAAATATATTACATGATGACTTAAATACAATTTTGAAGAGCGACACTAGTTACATTCATCAATAGAAAGGAACACTCACCCACCACTGTCCAACTCTGGTGGACCAACTGGCCTTCATCCATCATCAACGAGTTCTTGTTCGAGGATTGGAGGTTGGCAACCTTTATTATCTACTGTCTCCTTGAGTGATATGGAAAGGTCGGGAAACATTGTAAGTAGGGAAAACATAAAAAGCATCACTGTCTATGGGCATATCGACATCATTGTTACTTCTACGCACATATCTGCTAGTAATTCTAGCTCCAATTGATGTACAAAAACTCAACATCATCAATAGAAATACCATGAACGAGTGCTATTTAATTGGTTCGATTTTGCAGCCCAAACACAATAGACTTTATACCCTCCACTGTATATATATGCCTCTAAAGGCTACATGATTCAAAAACTCCTACGAAAGTGGGCTTCTATGAGTATGCCCAGTGGATATTCAAAATACATCTAATTTTAAATAGGTTTTTGTTGAGAAATCATGATGCTTGTAGATTAGGGTAGATTTCTGTTAACTTGATAATTACTTGTGAATGTTTGTTGGCTTCTTTAATTAATTTAATGTTCTCTTCATCAAGTAATTACCAAAAGGTACAAAACATGAAGATCACAAGAGACAAAGAACACAAGAAATTAGGCTCCAAGCCAAGTCAAGACCCCACAAAGGGGAAAACTGATCCAAAATATTTGATTTGAGATGTGTTAAAGAATTACATGTACCCTTTATGTTGTGGGTATGCACAATTTGCCAAGGTGATACAACAACCTCCCCTGCAAATGATAGTTTTCCACC
This sequence comes from Pinus albicaulis, assembly GCA_034641835.2. NCBI lineage: Eukaryota > Viridiplantae > Streptophyta > Pinopsida > Pinales > Pinaceae > Pinus > Pinus albicaulis. The sequence goes on along the minus strand of CM076579.1, from coordinate 139,510,948 downwards.
TGTGAACCATGAGTTAGTTTTGCATATATTCCTTTAAAGTCATCATGGTTAGTGTATTGCTCAACATAACTTTCAAAAGACAACGAAGTATTATGCAAAATAATAGAAGCAATAATAGGAGGGCGAGAGAGCATATCTGCTACTTTGTTACTAGTGCCCTTCTTATACTTTATTACCAGATGAAACTGCTATAGAAACCCCATCCACCTGAAATGACGAGGCTGTTGTAGCTTGTTCTGTGACTGAAGGTATTGCAAGGGCTGATGATCCGTATGGATGATGGTCTCCTTGTCGATCAGGTAGTGTTTCCACTTTTTCACACTTTGGCGCAAGGCAAACAGTTCCTTGTCGTAAGTGGGGTAATTGATTACAACCTGGGAGAACTTCTCCAAATGGTAACATATCGGCTTCTTCTGCTGCAACAATACAACTCCCATGGCATACCCACTAGCATCGGTTTCGATCTCAAAAGGCTGCTAGAGATCGGGTAAAGCTAGGACTGGTACGGTGCTGATTTTCTCTTTTAGTGCTTCGAAGGACTTCTGTTGCTTTCCTCCTCACTGAAAGGCTTGTTTTACACTTGTCAGTGTGTGTAAGGGTGATGCAATAACGGAGAAGTTGGCAATGAATCTCATCCATTACTGTACTGCACCTAGAAAACTATGGACCTCTGTTACATTGGTAGGCTTAGGCCATTTTACAATCACCTCAACTTTGGAGGGGTCTATTTTTAATTGACCATTACCGACAATATGACCAAGGTAAACCAAAGAGGTTTTCTCGAACTCACACTTTGACAATTTTACATAGAATTCTTCCCTCTTTAATACATCAGACACTTTCTTTACATGACATACATGTTCATCGCAAGTCCTACTAAAGACAAGAATATCATCTAAATACAGAAGGACAAACTCATCAATGAAAGGCCTAAAAAGATCATTCATGACACTCATAAATGTGGCTGGAGCATTGCACAGTCCAAATGGCATCACCATCCATTCGAACAACCCCTGTTTGGTCTTGAAGGCGGTTTTCCACACGTCCTGCTCTGCAATTATGACCTAGTGATAACCACTACGCAAGTCCAATTTGGTGAAATAGATAACATTCTTTAATTGATCTAACAAATCATCAATGCGAGGGAGAGGGTATCGATTTTTCATCGTGATTTTGTTTAGCGCCCGATAATCCACGCACATCCTCCATGTGCCATCTTTCTTGGGTACTAACACGATCGGCGAGCTGTAAGGAGAAGTACTTGGTGGAATGACCCCTTGGTTCAACAATTCCTGTACTTGCTTTTTGATCTCCTCCATCTTGATAGATGACATCCTGTACATACCAATGTTTGGTAGCGGAGCATCATGTTGCAAATGGATCTCATGTTGGATCTCTTGTTTTGGAGGAAATCCTCTGGGTTCCTGAAACAACTCATCATAGTTAGAAATAACATCACATAATTCCTGTTTATGAGCCGGATCACATCCTCGTAAAGCATCAGATATTTCTGCATCTTTTGCTCTCACAACCATGAGCAAACACCCCTTGCTGGAATTCACCAACCTCTTCATCCATCCTGCACTTACATGACTAGCGCTGACTTTGGTTTGATGAGCTCTTACAATATATTCTACCCATCTTTTGTGATTTGGTATTTATTTTCATGTCGAAAGAAAACTTCTTTCCTGTCGTAAAGATAGGGACTCCCTAACACAATACCACAGATATCCAATGGTATGATATCCAGTTCTACTTCATCCACCAGCTTAGAAGCAATTACAAATTTAACCTTACATTGCTTGGTTACATTTAGTTTTACTTTGTCATGTATCCATCCAAGCAGATAAGGTTTTGGATGAGGCTTAATTTCTAAGCCTAACTTTTTAACCAAAGATTCTGAGATAAAATTTGCTTGAGAGCCTGAATCAAATAGAGTTTCTACTTTTGTATGATTTATGACAACTCTAATATGAAACAACTCAATTCTCTTTCGTTCATTAGGAAGAGGTTCATCTGATGAACTAGTGCTTTCATGCAATTCAAAATAACATGAAGAGAATGAGTACCTTTTGTGCATGCTGCTTTGATCAATGCCTCATCACCAGAGTCAGATCCAAGGTCTTGCTGTGCGGTTGTTACTGTCTTTTGCTTACCCTTTCCTCCATATCTCTTTGGCTTCTTTTTTGGGTACAACTTCCAACAATGATCGTCGTCATGACCTTCCTTTTTGCAGTGAGTGCAATAAGGCTTTTCTCCTTCATCCTTCTTCGTTGACGCCGTCTTCTTTTCCTTTCCCTTTGAATTTTCCATTTGAAGGTTTGAAAGGTGGTTTCTTTGAATGATCATCCTTATCATTTCTGCCCTTGTTTTCAAGATGAATGGCCTTTACACTGGCCGAGTCAATGGTAGTAGCTTCAAACATTAACAATGAATGTGTAATGTAACTATGTAATGATCCAATGTACTTAGTTACAACTTCAGGAGAATCTAATGAAATGCCCAAACTTAGTGCTTGTTTTCTAAATTCCTCAATAAAGCTTTGCGCGTTTTGTCCTTTACCCTGCCTTAGGTATTGCCACTTCATTAAGGCTTTTTGCTTATAACCTAAGGAATAGAATTGATCTTTAAGTGCAACAATAAAATTTGACCATGAGGAAAGAAGGTTACCCAAATTACTGCTACCTTGAAGTTTGCTCTCCCACCAGATGAGAGTTGTGCCATTCAATCGAAGAGAAGCCAACTGGATCTTTGCCTCATCCTCCACAATCTACTGAATCCTGCAGTAGAGTTCAAGCTGCCTAATCCAGTTGTTAAGTTTCTCTGCATTGCTTTCACCATTATACATGGGTGGATCAAATTTGACATCTAACTTAAAGAAAGGTTTACTAGATGGTGAGACAAGGAGGAAGAACTTTCACCCGCTGGAGGAGAAGGAGGTGGATCTCCTCCATTATCTCCATTACCTCCATGCCCTGAACCTTGTCCTTTTGGCGCATTCTCCCCTACTTTCTCTAGTCTCTCAAGTCTAGAGAACAATTTCTCAACCCGATCTGCCATAGTATACAAGGTCTTGCGGAAGTTGAGCTCCTCTTCATTTCGACTTAAAAAAAAGAGGGGGCGGGGTTTGACCACCTGACTCCCTTCCATTATGGATCTTAACCATCTGCCTAACGGACTTCTTTGGAAAGTCCACCAACATTGTAATATATAAACTCGCCTTTCATAAGTGTGCCTAGGCAAGTCAGGAGCGGGCACGGAAATCGAGACAACAGAACCATGAGCAGTGTGCAGGAGGGGGGCGGAACCATGATCTGAGCCATTTTCCAGAGGGGTCAGATTTTCACTTTGTCAGATTAAGGAAATTTTATATGGATTCTGCACTACTCGACGCCACGAATCCAACAGTGCTGTCCATTTCTTCATTAGAGGTTTGCATTTTCGGGCACTTTTAGTTATGGAGGTATAAGGGTGTAATTTCTCATTTTATACTTGTACTTTCATTTTTTTTGCCACTTAATGAAAGTGGTATCAGAGCAGGTGTTTGTAGATGTGAATTACATGCTTGTATGCTAACTAGAAATAGGCTACGAAGAGGCGAAGGGATGCTACAGTCTTTTGATCCTGAAGTGGGACGTGCGCATTAGAAAAGGGTTGCTGTAAGGTGGGCGAGGGGTGTCAATTCCACTGCCAACCCCAACAAATTCCATACAGAGCATAATGGAATTGCAAGGATCACGGGGCGGGCTGCCCAATGCGGGCTCGACCCCCTCCTCCAGCGTGCCACTTGTACTAATAAAACATGGCTGGTGTTTTTAAAAGGATTATTGTTGATATTTCAAAACGCATCTCAAACAAAAGATTTTGGCTAAAACACCCAAGAAAATCCTCTTCTTATAGAATTAGATCAAAGTGAGATATCCAAGTCCCAAGAGAAAGACCAAGACTGCCACAAAAGCCCCAAGTTAGCCCTCCTTGAAGTCTTTTCAACAAATCAAAGTCAACAAAAGTCAACGCTGGTCAAACCTCTGAAATCTGGTCAATTCCTGAAATTTCGGCCTTCTTGAAATTTCCCCCCCTAAAATTTTGGGCCTGCAATACCTCAGAAAAATTCGTAGAACTAGGGCAGAAAACTTGTCTTCTTTCTCTCTATTGACTTTCATCTCTCTCCTTTGACTTTAGTTGTCTTCATCTTGTTTGGCAGAAAGATCGAGTTGATGATGTGAGTGAATATGAATGAGGTCCAAAGTGATCGAACTGTCCTCTATAGATATTTGTCCAAGAGGTTGAATAGGTGGCTCTTGGGAGCCTAGGCCGACTTGTTCCCAAGGAGGGCTGACTTGGTTATGTGGATGACAAAGTTGACCTTTTGGCTCAAATAAAATGATTTTTCTTTTTCTTACAAATAGTCGAAATGGGACTTTGACTCAATAATATTTCTTTGACTCAAATAACCCTACAAGCATGAAGAACATGCTTTGACTAGAAAATAGAATAATAATAATAATAATTTCTTTTTCCTCTTTTGTTTTTACATGAAATACATATTGACGTAAATACAATGATAATTATGAAGACCGAATCTAGTTACATTTCCAACACTCCCTCTTAACTAGGGAGGTATTCATTATAACCACCGTTGTTAAACATAGCAAGGCCTTAACTAACAAGCTCTATCTCTCTATTAGATCAGAGTACAATGCTGGAGGTATATATTTGGACATCACCACCACCTCTCAAGGCACATAACCCATCCAGATGTTCACTAGGTATGTCCTTACAAGACTATCCTTATCTTGGATATCACCCATCCTCAAAGAATATCGGTCCTCAGGACTACTCTTATCTTGAATACCCTATCCTCAAAGATTATCGGTCCTCGGGACTACTATCTTGGATACATTTCCTCAAGAAATATCGGTCCCAGATGCTTATCCAATCCACCATTCTCCTTACTAGTGCCTTCACTAGGTTTACGACTGTTAGTCCTGGCCATAGTGCATGATACATGGAGAATACGGTGTCCATCCTCCCTCCCTCTCGAATAGGGAGGAATAACCACAATACTCATGAAAGCATCGACTAATTGTTCTTCCGTGGAGTTGCTTGGCTCCTATTTGCATCAATCATAACAAGCTTCGACCTTCCTGGTTCTATGTCAATCCTCACGTAGCTTCAACATGTCATCAAGCAGTTCATCAAACATCTTATGGAGCCAAATCTTCTTTACAACCGATTTTCACGAGTCTTCACATCTTCTTCCTTCAGAACAAAATTCTGCTTTCACACTTTTCCAAGAAATTATATCAACTTATTATCATCAATAGTATCTTTATCAACTTTAGTATTGTCAATCTTGGATTGAAATGCCGATGCAACGATATCATAACTCTTCAACTTCTTGCTCATGGGTATTGCCCTAGAATTGTCATCTTCTCTTGATCACAAGCTTCTTTGGGTTTTCTTGCCAAACTTAAAGTAGCGTTGTATCCATCCAAGCTCTAACTTCTCCTTCTTTTTGGCCGAGGTAAGTGAACTCCTTTTTGTTTTGCCATTTAATGGACTTCTTCTTTCTTCTTAATCTCCATGCTTTGCCATGTTCTTCCAATTCTTCTCACTGTTAGTCAATCTTAAATAATTCTTCTTTTGACCAACAACCTTTTTAAGAAGACTATGAAAGGACAAAAAGAACAAAAATTACAAAGATTTTGGCCTCTTTATCGCATTTAGTTTAGCCTCTTGGTTACACTAAGTTCAACCTGTGATTGTAGCAGACCTTGGCCTTATGGAGCATAATTGGGCCTTGTCAAAGAGCAAAGTTCGTACCTATGAAAAAGACTCAGACATGTGTCAAGTGCAGAACTAGGTCCCATGTGGCAAACTTTTGAATTGCGACAAGAAGTAGACTCTGCTTTGATTTGCGAGCAGATCTTGGACTTACATTAACTCTTTTTTCAACCTTCTTTAAAGATATTTTTGGAGTTAAGTTGGATCCTTGAAGTGTGACTTTGGAGAGCCTTTTGAGGTGACCTTTTGGAGTAGACTTTGGATCAATGTCTTGAAAAGTTTTATTGGAAAAATCTTGAAGATTTTTTGTGAAGGCATACACTAGACTTTGAAGTGTTCTCAAGAGCAAATTTTGAAGCTTGTTTGACAAACTTAAAACAACCTCTTAGAGTAGCCTCTTGGAGTAGACTTGGAGAGTTTTGAAGGTATCCCTTGAGGCTTCTTGAAGACCTCTTTGAAACAACTTTTGGAGCATTCTTGAAGCCTCGCTGGAGTAGACTTTTGTAGCAAATTTTGACCAGACTTTGAAGAATTCTTTGTATCTTGGAGACCATTTGAAGCAGCCCTAAAAGCCTTTGTTGAAGTAGATTTGAAGTATCCTTGGAGTAGACTTGAAGAAAATCTTGAAGATCCTTTTGAGCAACATTTGAAGTGTATTTTGAACAAACTTTGGAAAGTTTTTGGAGACATCTTGGAGAAGTTGATTTGAAAGATTTTGGACCTTGGTAATCTTTGAAGCAAACTTGGAGACATTGTTGAAGCAAGCTTTTTGGATGACATCAAGAATCAGTGTTGAGGTTCTAAAGTATATTGGAAGTGTTTGTTTAGGTTGGAGCCTAAGAGGATTATTGTCCTCATTGAGACTAGGTTGGTGCCTGAATTTGTGGTTGAGGATTGGGACCCTCATTCAAGGATGGAGCCTTGAAGAAGTTAGAGATTTTGTTGTATAGGTTGGAGCTTGAATTTTTGTAAAAGAGGATTGGAGTCCTCACTATCTTCATTAATAAAATTATTTTCTTTTTCTACTTCTTATGTTCATGTTTTTTACCCCATGTCAATGCGTGAAGGGTTCAACCGAAATGTTGGATGTTTCATGGATTTTTAACACAGATTCTCCAAAAACATTTCTTCTCATTATGAATTACAACTGTGGAAATCTGCATTCGAAAAATCTTAAGTGGTGTGATATAACAATTGAAATAAATATTGATTCATCTCCCCTTCCCTGTATTTCCAACAGATAAGGCTTATTAGGAAAGAATACCTTGAAAAGTTTGAGAAGCTTTAGGATGAAAGGGCTACACAAGATGAAATTACAGGGAAGAAGGAACTTGTAGAAGCTATGCCTAGGGGAGAAGCAAGTGGATATGATGATTTTGACCTTGAAGACTCCTCTATCCCTTCCACCAATCTCCATGACCCCTTCCGTTAGGTTCTTGCCCCTCTTGGGTCTCTCTCAAACCATAGGTAAAAGGAGGATGAGCATTAAGAGCTATTTCACACCTTCGTCCACCTTTGCCTCTGGTAGTGCCACTGCCTCCAAACCAAGTCTAACTCAACCTTGTTGAAAAATGTAGCTAGGTTCGGTTTTCATAAATATATGAGTCATTATGTAATGTACTTGTCAAAAATAATTTTTATAATTGTTACAATGACTTATTAAAGCATGGGTTTCATGCTTAGGTCATCATTTTATTAGTCGAAGTCCCCGTTGAGGACTCCAAGGATTAATATTGAGTCATCAGAGTCATTGTACATTTTATGAGATGCTTCTTGGGGTTTTGAATCACATAAAAAGAATTACTTTTGAGTAAAAAATGAATTACATCACCTCTACACCAAGTCGGCCTCAAGGAGATCAAGTCGACCTCAAACTGGGCAATTGGACCTCACCAAAATGCTATATATTGAAGTAGTTCGAATTCATTTGGACACACTCACTCTCACAAGTTCGATATCCTAGAAGAAGCTGGGAAAAAGTGCGAAGTAGGAGAAGAAGGCTAAAAGAATTGCGAGGGTTGCAAAGAAGGAAGGGAAGAAGAAAATTGAAGTTTTGGGCTATGTATCTCTCTCTTGCGTGGGCTATTTTAGGAGATCGTAGTCTCTTTGTCAAATCGAAGCTGTTGCTGCTGCCAAATCGAAGTTGCTGGGTCAAAGTGCTGCTACTGCTACAAGGTTGAAGTTTTGGATCGAAGAGAGGGTTGACTTGGTGTGGAGGAGGTCTGTGTCTAGGTTGAAGAGTCTCAGGAAAAAATATTGAATGAAGATATTTTGATTGGTTTTTCTGCTAGAGAGGGGTTTTGCCCCTTGGCAGAGTGCCTACATCTTGTGTTTTTGTGATCTTCATACACACATAATTTGGAAATTTCTCGATGAAAGATAATATAATAAAGAAGTAAAAGAAGCCAACATAATTCACAAGTAATTATCAAGAAAGAAGAAATCAAACCCGAATATACTAGCATTGATTTCTCAACATGGTATTAGAGCTAAGGTCAAGGAAGATTGAGGATCACTCTGTTGGCTCGAAGGAAATGGTTACTCCCTCTGTGATAAGTTATATAAGAATGAGATTCAATACTGCAGGAAGTTGGATCAAGAAGATCTTCCACTACTTATTCAACAAGGTCAAAAGTCAAGGGTTCTTCGTATATTCTCCAGTGATAGGTAATGCATGGATTATTGATAGTGGGCATCAATGCATAGCGTGAGAAAGCCAAACAACCTCTCTGAAGAATTGTCTTCTCATGCGAATTGAATTGAGAGACAACAAAGCTACTGCTTGCTAGAGGCTTCAAGGACAACATCTTTGGAAAGATTTGGAGAAAAGGAATGACTACACCTCAACAATATACTATATGTTCCAGGTTTGAAAAAGAATTTGCTTTCTATTTCTTTCTTAGGAGATAAAGGGGATAGAGTTGCTTTTGTTGATGGAAAAGTTTTGGTTTGGGGAAAAGAATCAGGTATCGATAAGGGTAGGGTTATTGGAGTTCATGAAGGAAGCTTATTTAGAGTCAATACACCACCTCCTCAAGCTTTGGTTCATATGGAAATCAATCCCATTGAGATTTGGCATAAGAGATAAGGTCATATACATTACAAGGTCATTCCTACTCTTAATCAACTAGTTCATGGCATCCCCAATTTCGAAGAAGATCATGAAGGAGTATGCAAGGGATGCTCTTTGGTTAAACACACAAGAAAACCATTTTCAAATAGTGAAACAAGGTCTAAAGAAATATTAGACCTCATTCATTCTGATGTGTGTGGACCCATGTCTGACAAATCACTTGGAGGTCATCTTTACTATGTAACATTCATAGATGATCATTCTAGAAAGACATGGCTCTACCTTCTCAAGGATAAGGATGAAGTATTTGAGAAGTTGAAGGAGTTTAGATCTGAAGTGGAAACCCTAATCGAAAGAAGAATAAAGACCCTGAGATCCGACAATAGTGGGGAATACGCTTCTAAAGAATTGATTGCTTATTGTAAAGAAGCAGGAATTAAGAGTGTTGCGAAATCAAAGGAGGTGGCTGTTAAGCGATTTCTCTTATTATGACATTATCTTGTGATGTTATTATTATGTATTCTTTTAATTTATCTTTTCTTATCATCAAGACTAATACCAAACAACAAATAGAAGAGGACACAAGATGTAGGCACATTGCGAGGGAAAAACCCCACTCTTTGGCGAAAACTGGGTCAAAATTCTTCCTTTAGTAGATTCAAGATGAGGCAACCAAGATCTTTATAAGCTAGAGACTCCCTCCACCAAGTCATCCCTTCACTGTGTTAGCACCGTGATCTCCTTACTATCATGACACCGAGATCTCCTTTGCTTACATCTTTCTCACTACAGCGAAATTTCATCCTTATCATTGCAATAACATCAAGACATTCTTTCTGAGATCTTCCTTCTATGGTAGCCTTGAGATCCTTCCATTTTGATGACACCAAAACATTCTTACTGACGTGGCATCAAATTTCTTATTGCTATGATAATATCGAACTAAGGTTACTGTGGTGGCACTGAATCTGAAATAGTACTGAACTGGGGTTCTTGTGGTGTGGCTTCATCGCTGAGATTGCTCCGAGTTTGAGATCTGTAGTAGCACTCAATAGAACTCACCTTCATGCATCCACTGAAATAGCACTGAAACTTTAATAGTATTGCACCTTAATCCGAGCTTCTGTTCTGTGATATCCACACCCATTTTAGAGACAATCTGATTTGACTTGACTGTGATTTCTGCGAAGTCTTCACTTGTATTTATAGTTGTTTCCCCTTGAAATAGGCAAACATGATCATATGAAGAGATGTGTCCTTAGGCTGACATACATTCTTTGATGGAAGCCGACTTGCTGGAGACTTATTTGATGTCGACTTGAAGACATTGCTGAAGAGGATTTTTGCTAAAGAGGATGACTTGATGGGAGTGTCTTCGACCTAATAATAAATGAATGACAACAACCTACTTACATGATTCAAAATCCCGGGATGGGTCAATTTCTAAGTCACTTGACATGGGGACATAGGACATGATGGACACGCGGATTCGATTGTCGGACACGGACACGGTGACCCCCCAGATCAAGATATGTTCGAACAAGTTATATATATATATATATTAAAAATTAGATATTTCTTACGCAAATTCATACAAATTCATTGATTCAAACATAGATCTTCATCTAGATGTATGTTTTACAATGATAAATCATACAATCATACGAAGTAATAGACATATTCATCAATGATCCAATAGGAGAAAGACAAGATATTGTAGTTTTCTCATTAAGTCATCAAAATCAAAATGTGTTGCATAGGTAGTACAATGCCAATGGCAAATAGAAATAGCAAATACAAAAAAACTACAAGTCTACAAGCCTCAAGGCAGTGCCACAGTAGGTAGCTCATCAGTCATGAGTCATCAATCCTCATCATCATAATCAACATCACTGTTCTCATTATGATCATCATGCTCACCACTGCTCTTCTCTGCCGCATCCTCCTCCTCTGTATCCAATGTCATCTCTGCATCTGCTGGTGTGGAGGATGACCCGTCTATTGTATCACCATCATGAAATGTGACATGCTCTAGCACTGGATCATTGAGATCCAAGTTAGCCAATGCCAACTCAACACTGTTGTGTTGACCCATATCATCAGGAAAGACATCCCACATCTTTGTCTTTCCCTTCAACCAATCCTCTCTCTGCCTGTAAATAAGACGAAGGTTGGTGTGCACATACACCATTGTCTCTGCACTAGATTGCTCAAGCTTGCTCTTCTTCACACCATACAAATTCCCATATGTGCTCCAATTCCTCTCGCAACAAGAGGATGAAGTCACCTGAGAGAGGAGCCTCATGGCTAACTGTTGTAAAGGAGGGCTTGTTTCCCCAAGAGTTGCCCACCAAGAATAGGGCTTCTTAGCCACCCTATCTCTAATCACATCGTAGTCTACAAATTGCCCAGTGCTAATGGAAAACTCTGCAAAGGCATCCTCCACCTTATCAAGGGATGCCCTATCCTGAAAAATCCTCCTGAATGCATCTTTCCTCCCTTGTGAGATTTCACCATCCATGTGAGGAGGGAATCTGTGGGAAGTTCCACCATTCAGCAACTCATGGTTGTAGTATTTTGGGTTTAAGGAGTGAGCCAAACAATGTAAAGATGTGCATTTCTTGTCCCATTTGCTGACAAGAATATCCTGTATGGTGGTGAAGAAGGTCTCTGGTGATGTCTCATACTTGGGGCACTTACTATATAAAATAATGTTCCTCACAAACACAATTATGGAATCCAATCCCTCAGAAACCTCTCCTAGGATGGGTTGGTTTGTATATGCAAATCGAAGCAAGGAAATGATAGGGTCCATGATCTGAATAAGTAAATCAACCCTCTCCCACCAGACATCATCCAACACTGTGTCCTTCACTCTTTTTGAGGCTACTTCATCTGTCTTTTCTTAAAAATACCAAAACTCCGAAATAACCATGGCACCAAGAGCAGTCTTGACCTCCCTCAACCTCTTCAACATGATGAATGAAGAGGCAAACCGTGTATTTGCAATCTTTAACAATGATAGATTGGTGTACTCCTTGTACATAGTGAGTGTTGTGTAACCGGCTCAAGAGAGAAAGAAAAGAGATATTCACGCCTTAGAAATAAGCCACTTCGAGGCAACCTCCAATACATTACATGAATGAACAATTCTTGGATGATACAATTCACAAAACCTCCCTTCTATATATAGGAGTCCATGGGGCCATAATATAATCCTAGTGGGCCACGATGTAATCCTAGCCGACCTAACAATAATAATTTAAGGGCACAATAATAACAATATGGGGGTTACAGGGGTACAATAATAACAATAAGGGGGGCTACACTAACATAATAAGGGGCTATACTATTAATATAGGGACTTAACATGCCCCTCTCCTTCAAATAAGTGTTGTCCTCAACGCTTGATTATTTCTTGATGCTTCTGTATAAAATTCTCATCCTCCCATGTGAAATATTCTACAGGAAAGTTCTTCCATTTGCTGAGATACTCTGAAATTGATCGTACTTGTTGAGTTCTTGTTTCTATGACTGCTTCATAACTTCTTTCGATTTCATGTTGATCTTTCTGTTGTTTCATTAGATTCTGCACCAAAGTTGGGTTATCCTTTGAGAGTTGGAGAACTTGTTGTTGATGCTCGATGTGATCTTCCACTAATTTATCATCCATATTTGCTATTATTTGATCCTTCAAACCATCCAACTTAGCCTCCATTTTTGCTTTTAAACCATCTATTTCATCTTCAATTTCTCTTCGTAAGATTGAAACTTGTTGCATTTGGTACCGTAATTTTGATATCTCATACTGCAACTCTTCCTCTTCATGCGTCATAGTATAGCTTTTTGAGGGATTAATGGGTATGGAATTATTTTTTGGAGGCATTATAAAACCCAATACTGATAAAAATTCTAAAATATGCACTTGGAATCACTTCAATTGCTTTTTCAAACAAACGTTATGCAATTTTAAAAACCAGATACACACCTTTCTCTTTCTTTTGAGGAGCTAGATATTGAAATTAAATTATCTCTGTAATTGAAAATCTTCGATATCTGAAATTCAGCCCTATAGTAGCCCTCTGAAGCTTCTTTCAAATGCCACAGGTCTGACCTGATTTTGATTCTCCAAGACAAAGTTGTGTCCAATCTCCCCCAATGACCTAATTCTGGACTGGTTCAGTAGAGCGAACTTGTACGACTTGCCACGTGTCACTGTTTTGTCCTTTGTCTCTGAAATTGATAGCGAAGAAACTACAGTGCATGTGGTGACCAATTTGACGGCACTCCAATCCAATCTTGAGAGAGAGAGTTATTGAACTTTTCCCACGATCACCTCTTTGAGATGAAATTCAGGAGCCTGAAAAAGCACTACCTTCCACAGATCATATCTCCAAAAATATTGTGAACCAAGCTCTGAAATTTTTTGACGAATTTCCTCAGGATTTCAGCTTCGCACCATATGAATTTCAGATTCTGAACCTTCGTAGAAAAAAAATTATAGCGAAAATGCCACGATGACCTGTTTAGGAGCCTGAAAAAATACCTGACTTCCACAGATCATATCTCCGAAATTGTTGCGAACCAAACTCTGAAATTTTTATACAAGCTTCCTCAGGATTTTTTCTTCGCACCCTAAAACTTTCAGCTTCTGAAACTTCGTAGAAAAAAAGTTATAGCGAAAATGCCACGATGACCTGTTTGGAGCAGCGAAACCCTAGAATCCAAAGCTCTGATACCAAATGTTGTGTAACCGGCTCCAAAAAGAGAATAAAAGAGATATCAACGCCTTAGAAATAAGCCACTTCGAGGGGGCAACCTCCAATACATTACATGAATGAACAATTCTTGGATGATACAATTTACAAAACCTCCTTTCTATATGTAGGAGTCCATGGGGCCATAATGTAATCCTAGTGGGCCATAATGTAATCCTAGCCGACCTAACAATAATAATTTAAGGGCACAATAATAACAAAATGGGGGTTACAAGGGTACAATAATAACAATAAGGGGGTTACACTAACATAATAAGGGGCTACACTATTAATATAGGGACTTAACACGGTGAGGGCATTTTTATGGTTTTGTACAAAGTTGCGGATGTGCCGTGCACCCTCAATAATGCTTCCAATCCAAAGCACATTAGAGGCAATAGATTTCAGTGCTAAGTTCAATGAATGGACAATGCAAGGTGTCCAAAATATTTGTGGATATTTAGCTTCCACAATCATGCCAGTAACCTTGCAAATAGGTGCATTATCTGTAATGATTTGCACACAAGAATCGACACCTACATCTTCAATAACTTTAATAAATAACTCACCCATATATTGTGCATCCTTGTATTGTCCAAGTGCATCCATTGATTTCAAGAAAACTGGACCATTCAAGGAAGACACCATGAAGTTGATGAGTGGGTGCCGTGCTGGATCTGTCCATCCATCAGAAACAATGCTAACTCCAGATGTTGGCCATGCTGATTTAATAGGCTCAAGCATGTTGTCCACCTCTTTCTTTGCCTTCGTCAACAATGTGGTTCTAAGCTTCTCTGACCCAGGAGGCACCTACCCTGATGGAGCTGTTTGAGTTAAAGCTCGACACATCTCAATAAATAGAAGTGAGCGTGCAACATTGAAGGATATGAAGTTCTGATAGAAAAACATTGCAATGGTGAGATCAAGCTCTTCTCGCTTCTCTTTCTGGAAAATCTTGTCCATTGGACCAAGTGCAGTTGCCTTTCTTTTTGCTGCTTGTCCCCCACTAGAACTCACAAATGGGAACTTGTTGCTGCCTTTCCTCAAGAATGGAAGGGGGTCATCATTCTTGTTTTGTTTTGTTTTTGATGCCACATTTGTCGCACCAACAAATGCCTCTCTGTCCATTTCCTTCCTCTTTGCTAAAGGCACCTGTGTACAAGCTGCAATTCCACAACTTGGCAAAGCCAACAAATGAGCTTTCACACGGTAATATGTGGTCATGAAATTGCTGTGGCAAAAACTGCATTTCTAAGCAACATTGCCTCCTCCCTTCGTCTTGCTGCCTGGCCCTGACTCTCTTGTCACATATTTCCACAATGGATATTTGGGGTCTCGAGTTTGTTTTCCCTGAACATTTGAAGTTGTTGTTGCAACCCCACTTCTAGTAGATGGAATACTTGTAGACCCTGATGGAATAGGGACACGAGGGGCATCTCCAATGGGGACATTCTTCCCCTTTCTTTGCCCCTTCCTTGCTGCCCTTGATTGAGCCA
This sequence comes from Pinus albicaulis, assembly GCA_034641835.2. Taxonomy (NCBI): domain Eukaryota; kingdom Viridiplantae; phylum Streptophyta; class Pinopsida; order Pinales; family Pinaceae; genus Pinus; species Pinus albicaulis. The sequence continues at coordinate 139,495,835 of CM076579.1, read as the reverse complement.
TGAATGCTGTAAAAAATAAACAAAAATGCACAAATTTGAAAAACATATGCACATGCAAACCAAATGCAAAAAATTAGAGAGACAATGCACTTACTGATTGCTTGAATCTCCTTGAAATTACTCCCTTGCTCCTGAATCCTGTACGGACATGGTCGGATTCGGTCCAATGGACATGAATCCGTACGAATCATGTCCGATTTTTCTGATTCGGGACACATGGAAGGTGGAGGACGAATCCAGTTTCATAGGTCAATTTAAATATGTAATGAATCTATAAATCCTAGAAGTCCACAATGGGGACTTTGACCTAAATAATATGACCCAAGCATGAAACCCATGCTTTAATAAGTCATTTAATAATAATAATAATTTCTTTTTGACAAATGTATTAATAATGAAGATCGAACCTAGTTACAGTCTTCAACACTCCCTCTTAACTAGGGAGGTATTCATATATAAAAGAGGTACATGGAAGATATCACTTTATCTATTAAGAAGTTTAGGTGCCGCAATCCCATAGACTAGATTCTTGACCAGGGTAATCTATCCATTTGTCTCTCAACAGTTTAGGCACCGGAATGCCACAAGCTAGATTCCTGACCAATGAAATCTATTCGAGTGGGACTAAGATGGACTAAAGCTTTCCACCTCTATAGGTACCATCAGGCTTACTTACTAACCATCAACCTAGGGAACTAGGTGCGCATCCACCCGATGCCACCCTCCCTACTAGACATTAAAACAAAGTGCCAACCCGATGTCTTTCTAGGCAATGCTTCACTCACAAAGCCTCAACAACAAATCTCTCCCGATCAAGCTGATTGGTAACCATCATGCTTATCAAATCTTTGAGAGATTTATCTATACAAACAAAACCCTAATCAGTAATACACTTTCAAATGTACATCATTAAAAACAAACCTTCGGGGTCTCGATGTTGCTCTTCAACTTATCTCAATAGGACTACTAATAGAATCTTTGAAAGAAGATTCCTTAATCATTCACTTTCCTTCCCTACGTTACATGTAGCAACATATCCTTCAGAATGTATTCTCTAATCAAGACTATCTTGTGCCCTCCCTCTTAACCAGGGAGACATTTTCTATCCAGGCTCCCTCTTAATGTAGGGATATTATCTTCTTCCTTTGGTGTTGGAGAATCTTTCATGGCTTCCATCCTTCTCATCATGCTTATCATATTAACTTTTTTTATGAACATCTTTATCAATTTGAATATGATGTACTTGCACAACTTAGACAACAAGTATAACCAATTCTATAGAAGCATGAAATTAGTCACAACAAAATTTTATAGTTAGCGGAAGCATTAGACTTTACAAACATAATCATCAAGAGACTATACTTCAATTCTTCGGCTTCTAGCCCAGGTTTGTTACAAACCCTAAATCACATCAACAACTCAATCAAGATGACAAAAGATTAGTTTTGTCATATAGCGATCCCTAGAAATAAGTCAAAAGGAAAGAAAAGTATTTAATAACTTTCAAAAGTCATATATATTAGACTTCCCACTAGGATTTTATGTAAACCCTAGATTTCATACATGAGCTATTACAATCAAACACAGGTTAATTGAAAAGAATAACTTCTACTAGGGTTTGATGTAAACCCTAGATTTCCCATCATCATCCTAGAACTTCAAACTTTGACTAGGGCTTGTTTCCAAACCCTAGGACTTATGGCCATTAGTAATTTGCTCAACACACATATCTAGGAAATTACCATCATATATAAGCATATCATATGTCAGACAATATTAATACATTAGACATATATTGACCTAGACTAAGCTAGGTTATTAACCAAATGAACATATACCTAAGGTTTCATTCCTAGGACTTTTAAGTACATAACAAGGATTTTGCTTGTAGACCTAACCAAAAGCTAGGGTTTCGGTTCATAACAAGGAAAACCCTTATAATATCAAAACTTCAAAGGTTCAGGATTTCGAACAACACCATTTCAACCCTAATAAGTTAGAGCTTCCATGATCATATCAAAACCCCAAACATGACATCATTAACATATCAACCAGAATAGCAATTTCTTCATCAATAACCCTAAGTAGGTTTAGGGTTTCACATAGTAACAACATACCCTTAGATTAGGTTTTCCAGAGAACCTTTTTATGGTTCTTTTATATAGAGAATCAAAGATATAAGGTGGGTAGATTTATCGGATGATGAATCACCATAAACAAGAATCTTTTAGATTCAAGAGAGCTAGACATAACGATGTTAGTAACACAAATTTCAAAATAAGATGAATGCACGCTTTAAGAGAATTTATAAGGTGTATAGACTACGACATACTTGGAGATGGTCAAACCTTGTAAGTATTCCTTGAAGTGTTCTTCTTGTATCCAGCCATGATCTGTGATACATACTCTTCAAGCAAAACATGTGATACCAAGAACTTGATTTAATTTCTTATGTTAGATAATCATGGAGGATGGAATCCTATGATATTGAAGATCAAGATATTCACTCTTTCAATCAACATTGGTACTTTTGCCTGAAACCCTAGACTAATTGTAAATCCTAGAAGATAGGGATTGAGATCCTAATATGAGATTTTTGAAGGATATTAACAAAATTCACATAATTTACCAGAGGCAGAGAAGTGGTGGAAAAGGCCTCAACCTCAATGTATTCCTCTCATAATGTAATGTAATGTACAAATAATGAAAATGATACAGATATAAATACATGAGGAAGTTTGTCTCAAGATATTTCATCTATCTTGGACAACTTGGTTGAGCAAATATCTCAACCACACACTAATCTAGGAGCCTAAGTAGTTGGAGAGAATCTCTCAACCAACTAGACCTAAACTGACTTCTAACTATGACGAACAAACTCAATCTAGAAAAGTAGGAATAAATCCTAACTTTCATGATTTAATTAATTTAATTATTTTGGACTTAGAATTTTTTTCCTCACATGGGAATGAGGCTAACATTCCCCCCCTCAATCATAAGTCCAATATAAGAACTAGGAACCATCTTCCAAGTTCTCATGCTGAAATTGTTGATCCTCAAAAACACTGCCTGAAAAAACCACCAAAGCTGGATGCCGAAAAAAAACTTCAATCTGAAGAGAACATTAGTCAGCTACAGGTCTGATTCATCTCTAAATTTTGCTTGACAACTCAATCACATGCCAAGCTGCAAAAGGATCCATCTGTCCTTTGCTTGCAACCAACATCCTTTGTCCACTGACAAAATGTTGATGCCGCCCACTGGCGAATTTGCTTGTCCACTGACAAAATATTGAGAATGCCCATTGGTGAATTTGCTGATGTCGAAACTGTGTACTGGCTACTTGATGTTGACTTCCCACTGGCTGCTTTGATATTGACCACCCACTGGCTACTGATGATGGTAAAAAAACGTCTGACTACTGCTTTTGTTGATGATGTCGAAAACTGCTCACTGCTACTTGGTAGATGTTGTCGAAACTTTCAATTTGACAACCTTCAATTCCATTATTATCAGGTTCCCCCCTTTGTCAACTGAAAGCAGAGACAATCGACATTTGATTTCGGAACTCCGCCCCTTTAGGTGTAGGAGAGTTTCACCATCTTCATTATACCATAAAAGTTGTCTTCATGTGAGATTGAATCCTTTGGTAACACCGACAATTGTTTGAGTGCAGATGACCACTTCCCAGGATCAATCCATGCATAATTGATCTTCACGCTGGGTGGTTGATTTCACTTGCAACATCTTTCTGATGAATGATTTTTCTTGCCACAATGGTGACAAGGATGGAGGTCAAAACATTTACTCTCCATATGGCCATTTCGCTTACAATGGATACACTTATTATGAGCACTGTCTAGAAACGCTGCACTTCCAAACTGCACTGGTTTTGAGTAATCTGGAACATACAAACTGTTGTCTTTGTTGTAACCTAGGCCATGTCGATATTTGCTGAAGGAGATTTCTTCCCAAGGTTTGATCACTTTCTTGGAAAGATCATCTTGTTGTTGTTCTCCACACCTGCTGCTGCTTCGATATGCTGAGTTGGATTGATTAAATCATTTGTATCACACTGAACATCAACCATTTCTATTAACGATTCATCTGTTTCACATGCTGATGTTCAATATACTAGCTGCATTTTGTAGTAATACAATAGGTTGGATGAGATCACTTGTGTCGCAACTTGCATCAATCTAGTTGATTAGATCTTCTATGTCACAACCTTCATCAATATGCTGAATAAGGTCACTTGTATCACAACTTTCATTTGTTGTTTGGATGAGGTCTTTGGTGTTGCAACTTGCATCTACCTTCTCTGTACACTTTGCAACAAGTAGATCTTGTTTTTCACTTAATTTGATTTGGAGTGCGCTAACGAGTTTTTCTTTCATTTCAAGCTCAATTTGAAAGTCTTTTGCTGCTTCTAATATGCTGGTCATTTGATTGATTAATTTTTGATTCTGCTTCAACTTCCATTCCAGTATTTCAATTGTGTTTTGTAACTCATGATTGCACTCTTTCAACTCTTTAATATCCAGCTCTGCACTTTGAAGACGTTTTCCTCCTTTGCCCATGTTGATCTTTGACACGCTTGTACTGGATCACTTGCTTGATTTCTCTAACTTGCTTGGTTAAACTTGTTTTGCTTGATTCACGCTCACTTGAATAACTCACACTCGCTCGCTGTAGATTTGAATGTTGCTTAAGTGGCAGGTTCAAATGAATTTGATGACTGAGGTGAAAACAATGGACTCACTTGGCTTAATTGACTCACATGACCTCCTATCAATTCAAAACTTGGGTGTTAGTTTCAGCTGAGAATACACCCTTACAATTCAATTCAATTTGAATTTGATTACAGGCCGACTCACAAAAATAAATTTATTTGCAAGTTACACAATGACCAATTGTCGTTGAATGTTGATTTAGATTTTGCTTTGGAATGTGTGATTTGGCAACTTCATTAACTTGATTGTCTTGATTGAATTTGCTTGTTGATGTAGAATCGTTTTTGAATGCGGATGTTAACAACTTGATTTTTTTGTTTATGTGTTGCAACTTCTTGATTGCTTGTAGTTTGCTTGATTACATGAGCTTGAAGAGAATTTATTGTGTGCTTGCATTTCCTTAATTTTTTGTGTACTCAATGTGTACCATTTTACAAAGAGAGTGTCAAAACTAGACACAAACCATGAGCAACATCAAGAACCATTCGCCATCACAAACATACTCACGGTGTACCTAAGATCCCCTTATTCAATTTCGGGCAGATCTAGGACACAATCACCACCAAAAAGATATGTTTTTATTAAGTATTGAGTACATAAGCAATCAAATTCACCTTCAAGTAATGAAAATGCCAAGCTTGCAGCCCTTTGAAGCAACTCGTCTTCTGGATGTTCACTGACTCAATTGCTCTCAAAGTAAAACATAACTTTGAATTACAACAATGACTTTAAAAAAATATTCCCTTATCACTCCAAATTTACAAAACACTTATACCTCCAAAATTACAAAAATAATTTCACCATATCACTCCCCAAAATCACACCTTATCACTCCATCAACCTTGTTACGAAATCAATTCCAATCTTCACCCTTATGGCTCCCAAAATAAAAAATATTTTATCCACTCCTCTCTTCTAATTCACTCACCATTGACTTTGAAAAAACTCATAAAAACACTCTAAAAACTCATAAAAACACTCTAATTATGTCTCCACTTATTCTCTCTCATGACTCTACTAAGTCTCTCTTTAAATTTTCATAAAAAAATTTATGAATTCACTTAAAAACACTTCAATTTATCATCCCTTTAAAAAAAAAATGAATTTATCATCACTTTTAAAAAATGAATTTATGACCTCACTTTATAAAAGGTGAATTCACTTTTAAGTTTAAAGAATGTAAAAATATAGGGCACACACCATGCTTCAATTGTCAACACAAATGATTTTTAGGATCTGAGTAAAGTGTTTTATAGCACTTGTTGTGTGGGCCGGCATTACACTTCGATCTCTAAAGTGCATGCTCCAAGAATTTTCCAACAGTCGAATTGGTTGGTGCAGACCGCACAAAGGATCTTGTTGTCTCGAAGGTGGATGCCCCTTAGGAGATCCTGCGGGCAATTGAATTTGGGGAGTCCTCCAAACTTAAAGTAGTGCAACGATGCTATTGATAACCCATTTGGTTTTGATCACACTTTGACTGCTGGGATGCTTAGTAGATTGAACAGTGAGATATTTAGTCAACCATGCGTGACTATAAGTGGTGGTATTCAGGCTGATTCAGCTGTTGATCCTGACAATAGTGGTGGTCAGTTACTAGATTCCAAAGGAAAATTGATTGGGATTAACACAACGATATTTACTCAAACAGGAACATCAACATGAGTAGGTTTTGCTATTCCAAGTGACACAGTCCTCAAGATTGTGCCTCAATTGATACAATCTGGGAAGGTAATGCGTCCAGGTTTAAATGTAGATATAACCCCCATTTTAACTTGCTGCAGTGGTACTAAAATTGCTGATCAGAGGTTGCCATTACTTCTGGATGCAACATCGTTCTGCAACGCAAGCTCCGCATCAAATTTGTGGTACCCAAATTCAATTACGATGAGAAGGATGGAATTCTGGACATCGATACTTCTATCAACGGGCTCATCAACAATCTCAGGAAGAGAAAAATTGGAGGCATCTATCTTCCCAACAAACGCTGGTTTGCTGCACGTCGCTCACACACTGCCTTTTGATAGAGCAAACGAGATCTACTACAGACGGATGGCGCATACGCTCCAGAAAGTCATGAAAAGTTAGAGGATCATAGCAGCATTGAAAATATTTGTGTTCTGCATACAACCTTCTTCAAAGCATTGTCCTCACTAGCACTCCACGAAACTCCAATGTAGCATGCAGACCTCTCTTGGTGACAACGACTGCACTCTAAGAAATTGGGTCATTTGTGCTGATGTCCTTCCATTCAGCTCACAAGCCTGGAGCAATCTCTATAGCACAAAATGCAAATCAAGCGAAAACGCTACCCTCAAAGAGGCTGTCATCGTTCGACGAAATATGCAGACTAGAGGGGATTGTTGTTGATTTTCAGGGAACATGATGGTTGAAGCATTGTCGGCATAAGACTCCGATCGCAGCAGCGACAGTCCCGACGCAAACAATGCATGCCACGGTGTTTTAATGGTGCTGAACATTTCCCAACTGCAAATTGATTGAAATAGCAGAAGCGAGAGTCCTAATGAGATCCAACGCCCACTGGCAGCTGAACCTTCTACCTTTCCCCCCCTTTTTTTTTACACTAGTCAGCTTGATCTGTCGTAGATTCCTGGTGCGCTTTTCCTTCAAGCAATGGTTGCTCCTGGCAGGTCGTCAAAAAAAAACACACACAACAAAAAGATTCGGCACACTACTCTAAGTACACTCTGCCACAAACATATGTACAGAATAATAATTTAATCCTCAGAATTTTCCCTTTCTCCTGGGTGCTCCCCGAAGGGAGTCAAGCTTATAAAAGATCTGATACCACATGAAGGATAATAACAAAATTCACATAATTTACCAGAGACAGAGAAGTGGCGGAAAAGGCCTCAGCCTCACTGTATTCCTCTCATAATGTAATGTAATGTACAAATAATGAAAATGATACAAATATAAATACATGAGGAAGTTTGTCTCAAGATAGTTCGTCTACCTTGGACAACTTGGTTGAACAAATATCTCAACCACACACTAATCTAGGAGCCTAACTAGTTGGAGAGAATCTCTCAACCAACTAGACCTAAACTAACTCCTAACTATAAGGAAAAACTCAATCTAGAAAAGTAGGAATAAATCCTATCATGATTTAATTAATTTAATTATTTTGGACTTAGAATTGTTTTACTCACATGAGAGTGAGGCTAACAATTTTAGTATGTTATCTAGGGAGTACAATCTGTGCCCTAGACTGGCTATAAATAAGAATAATAAGAAACTTATGAATATTCGTACCTTGCGTTTTACGTACCTTTGATTTGATAGCGTATTAGACTTGTTGAACATGCATTTTGTTAAGTATGGAATACTTGATTTTCTTAAGCTGGTTCCCTGTGCTTGTACTTGATAGACCTTCATAGGCAGCTGTACCAAGTTTCATCCCTTCACAATGTAGTGAACCCCTCTCATTGTAGAGACACCGAACCGTAGTGGTAGCACCGAATTCCTTTTTACCAAAATCCTTCACTGTGATGTATCCCTGAAATTTTCTTTCTGTGGTGGCACCGAAACAGTGAATGCACCGAGACATGGGTATAGTGGTGGCATAGAAACATGGGAGCACCGAACACTGCGCCGAAGTCATCTCTGCTATATATAGCGAAGTTATATCTTTGTTAAACTGTGCCATTAGCGAAATACTGTGCTTTCACTAAAATGTTTAGACTGTGCCTCCACCGAAAATATTAAGTCTGTGTCATCACCGAAGATGCTAGGACTGTACCATCATCGAAAATGTTACGAATTAATTCTGGAAAATATCCGAACTTGTTATATCACTGAAACTGTCTCTGTTGTTTTCACTTATATGCTGATAATCTTTCTACAATTTTATATTGAAATCACTTCTTTGATGCACTGTGTATCCATTGAAATTTTACAGGCTTATTCTCTGAAATGATCCCACTGTCATAAACCGAAATTTCATCACTGTAGCTTAAACTTCCTTCTGAAATCTACACCAAATCAGTACCTATGACTAATCTCTGATATTCTGCGAGTTCATTAGACTGAATTGGATGCGAACTGTAATGGTACCAAAGTTATGAAGCCTCCTTGCTATGATGGTACCAAACCTATTTCACTGTAATATGGAATCTTTTCAGAGATCTAGCATCAAAACTTTATACTCATCTTTTATTGTGGTTGATCGAAAAACTTTAATCTCTTCTTGTACGTGATTTCTGAAATGATCTTGTCCTTAGATATACTGAAATCCACCTGCTTCTTCAAGGTGCCTTGATATGATGAATAGAGACTGAACTAGCTCTTTGTGATCTTCCAACTGCCTGTTATCCTGACCTTAGTTCTGATACCATGTTGAGAAATCAAAGGAGGTGGCAGTTAAACGATTTCTTTTATTATGACATTATCTTGTGATGTTATTATTATGTATTCTTTCAATTTATATTTTCTTATCATCAAGATTAATGCCAAGTAACAAATAGAAGAGGACACAAGATGTAGGCACACTGCCAGGGAAAAACCCCACTCTTTGGGGAAAACCCGGTCAAAATTCTTCCTTCAGTAGATTCAAGATGAGGCGACCAAGACTTTTATAAACTAGAGACTCCCTCCACCAAGTCACCCCTTCACTCTGTTAGCACCAAAATCTCCTTACTATCTTGACACCGAGATCTCCTTTGCTTACATCTTTATCACTGCACTGAAACTTCATCCTCATCACTGCAATAACATCGAGACATTCTTTCTGAGATCTTCCTTCTGTGGTAGCCCCGAGATCCTTCCATTTTGATGACACCGAAACATTCTTACTGATGTGGCACCGAATTTCTTATTGCTCTGATAATATCGAACTGAGGTTACTGTGGTGGCACTGAATCTGAAATAGTACTGAATTGTGGTTCCTGTGGTGTGGCTTCATCACTGAGATTGCACCGAGTTTGAGGTCTGTAGTAGACCTGAATAGAATTCACTGAAATGCATCCACTGAAGTAGCACCAAAACTGTAATAGTATTGCATCTTAATCTGAGCTCCTGTTATGTGATATCCGCACCCATTTCAGAGACAATCCAAATTGACTTAACTGTGATTTCTGCGAAGTCTTCACTTGTATTTTGAGTTGTTTCCCCTTGAAATAGGCCAACATGATCATATGAAGAGATGTGTTCTTAGGCCGACATACATTCTTTGATGGAAGCCGACTTGTTGGAGACTTATTTGATGCGGACTTGAAGACATTCCCGATGAGGATTTTTACTGAAGAGGATGACTTGATGGAGGAGTCTTTGACCTAATAATAAATGACTTTGACAACAACCTATTTACATGATTCAAAAGCCCGAGATGGGTCAATTTAAATCTGTAATGAATCTATAAATCCTAGAAGTCCACAATGGGGACTTTGACCTAAATAATATGACCCAAGCATGACACCCATGCTTTAATAAGTCATTTTTTAATAATAATAATAATTTATTTTTGACAAATATATTAATATTGAAGACCAAGCCTAGTCACATTCTTCAACAAAGAGGGAGCTCATTGTTCCTTACTATCCGGAACAAAATGAAGTGGCTGAAAGAAAGAACAGGTCAATTGAAGAAGGCATTCGACCTTGATCAATATTTACCAAAATTCCTATGGGGAGAAGCAGCAATGACATTGGTATACATTCAAAATAAAAGTCCTCATAGAATTCTTGAGAACATGACACCTGAGGAAGAAATCATAGGAAAGAAGCCGAGTGTGGATCATCTCCGAATATTTGGGAGTCCTGCCTACATCCCCATTCCAAAAGACAAGCGAAAGAATTTAGATTCTACAAGCATCAATGGAATATTCATTGGCTATAGTCTCTCCTCAAAAGCATATAGAATCTACATCAAGTAAGACATATTGAAGTAAGCAGGGATGTCATATTTGATAAAAATCATGCCTACAAAAGATCCAAGGATATCCCTATTGATTTTGATGACGAAGACATACCTATATTTGAAGAAGAAGTACACCACGACAATCCCACTACAATTCAAGAAGAAGAAGAAGGACCAAGTGAGCCTATTGAACCTGTGATCATACCGACCACTTGGAAAAGGCCAAATTGGTTAAGAGCTACCCTTAAAGATGCTAAAGGACATGGAGCTGCGTAAGGAACCTTTAGAGAAAGCAAAAGGCCGAAGAGATATTCTGGATATGCTGCATATATAACAAAACTAATTGAAGCTGAACCATCTAAATTTGAAGAAGGTGCTCATTAAGAGGTTTGGAAGAAGGCAATGTAGGATGAACATCAATCCATCAGGAAGAACGTGGTTTGGGAAATTGTTCCTAGACCTAGTGACAAATCAGTTGTCACCTCTAAATGGATTTATAAGATCAAGCATGCTGTTGATGGAAGTATAGACAAATACAAGGCGAGATTTGTTGCAAGCGGTTTCTCTCAAAAGAAAGGCATAGATTATGAAGAAACCTTTGCATCCATTGCAACGTATACTACTATTAGATTTTTGGTTTCATTGGCTGCCACCATGGGATGGAATATCCCTCAAATGGATGTGAAGACACCATTTTTGAATGGGACTATTGATGAGGAAGTATACATTGAAAAAACCGAAGGCTTTGAGGTAAATAATAGGGACATGCATGTGTGTCGACTCAAGAAGGCTCTATATGGTTTGAAGTAAGCACCTAAGGCATGGTATGCAAGAATGGATGCATACCTTCTAAGAATATGGTTCGTGAAGAGTATTGTTGATCCAAATCTCTACATTAAGGTTGAGGATAATGAGCCAGTCATTATTCTACTATATGTGGATGATCTATTCATTGTTGGTGTGGAGCAAAGAGTTCGAGAATGCAAGAAGATGTTGGCAGCTGAATTTGAGATGAACGATACTATTACCTAGGTCTGGAAGTATGGCAAAAACCCAGGGAGATATATTTGGGGCAAAGAAAGTATATCATCGAGTTGTTGCAGAAATTCGGGGTGATGGATTCCAAGCCCATGACTACTCCAATGATCACCAATCTCAAGAAGTTGAGGAGATTTGACTTAAGTCTCATAGATCCTACATCGTAAGTTGGTAGGTTCTCTAATGTATCTGGTAAATACTAGGCCGGATATCTGTTTTGTTGTAAACATTCTTAGTCAGTTTCAATTCGGGCCTCGTCATGATCACTGGATAACTATCAAGCATATATTAAGATATCTTTGTGGCACTATACATCACTGCCTAAAGTATGTTAGCAAGGAAGTCAAACTGATTGGCTTCACAAATTCTGATTGGGGTGGTAGTGAGATCGATGGAAGAAGCACTATAGGTGGATGCTTTAGTTTGGGAGATGCTATGTTCTCATGGATGAGTAGAAAGCAAGATCCCATTGCTTTGAGTAGTGCCGAGGCATAATATGTGGCTACATGTGAAGTAGGAAAGGAAGTTGTATGGTTGAGGAAGCTTCTGACAGATTTGTTCGAAAAGCCTCTAGGTCGTACTGTGATCAACTGTGACAACCAAAGCTGCGTTAAGATGTCTGGAGATCCCGTGTTTCATGCTAGGACGAAGCATATCAACAATAAGTTCCACTACATCAGGAACGTAGTGTAGGATGGGATCGTGAAGCTGGAGTATGGCCCAACAGACGATCAGGTAGCTGACATACTAACAAAGTCTCTTCCTAATAAAAAAATTGAATATCTTAGAAACATGCTTGGTTTAATAGATATTGTTGATCTTGTTGTTACAAATTTGGAAGAGATTTGTGGAGGCTTTATGAGTGAAGCATTGCCTGGGAGGACATTAGGTTGACACTATGTGTTGATTTCAAGATCTCGAAGTAGGGAGGGTGGAGTTGGTCTTGGAGCTCTGACCTCGGATACACTCCTAGATCCCTGGTTTGATGGTTAGCAAGTAAGTCTGATGGTACCTAGAGAGGTTGAAAGCTTTAGTCCATCTTAGTCCCACCTGGATAGATTGCCCTGGTCAGGAATCTAGTCCATGGCATTGTAGTATCTAAGCTCTTCATAGTTCATATAGATTGAGATCTTCTTTGTACTTGTTATGAATACCTCCCTAGTTAGAGTGAGTGTTGAAAAATGTAACTAGGTTCGATCTTCATAAATATATGAGTCATTATGTAATGTACTTGTCAAAAAGAATTTTTATAATTGTTACAATGACTTATTAAAGCATGGGTTTCATGCTTGGGTCATCATTTTATTAGTCAAAGTCCCCATTGAGTACTCCTAGGATTAATATTGAATCATTAGAGTCATTGTACATTTTATGAGACCCTTCTTGGGCTTTTGAATAATGTAAAAAGAATTATTTTTGAGTCAAAAGTGAATTATGTCACCTCCACACCAAGTCGGCCTGAAATTGCGCAATTCGACCTCACCAAAAGGCTATATATTGAAGCAGTTCGAATTCATTTGGATATAGTCACTCTCACAAGTTCGATATTCTAGAAGAAGCTGGGAAAAAGTTCAAATTAGTAGAAGGCTAAAAAGAGTGTGAGGTTGGCAAAGAAGGAAGGGAAGAAGAAAATCGAATTTTTGGGCTATCTCTCTCTCTCTCGTGTGGGCTATTTTAGGAGATTGAAGTCTCTTTGTCAAATCGAAGCTGCTACCATTACTAGTTGCTACCTGCTACTACCAAGTCGAAGTGCTGTTGCTGCTACAAGGTTGTAGGTCTGGATCAAAGAAAGGGCTGACTTGGTCTGGAGGAAGTCTGTGTCTAGGTTGAAGAGTCTTAGGAAAAACTATTGAAAGAAGAGATTTTGACTGGGTTTTCCCTTAAACAAGGGTTTTTCCCTTGTAGAGTGCCTACATCTCATGTCTCGTGCTTTTGTGATCTTCATACACATAATTTGGTAATTGCTTGATGAAAGATAATATAACAAAGAAGTAAAAGAAGGCAACACAATTCACAAGTAATTATCAGGAAAAGAAGAAATCATTCCCTTATATACTAGTATTGTTGAGATTCAACAAGATGATGAGCTTAGTGAAAAGTAAGCACCTTCACTAAGTGGGGCCCACAGGCTATTTTTAGGTGTATGTCTATTTTTAGACATGGTGAACATATTCTATAAGTTGCAGGATGCTATTTGTAGATGGTTGGTCAAATGTGAAAAATAGATGAAATTCTATTTTTAGAATATTGGGCGAAGTCTTTTTATCGATCGTCAATCTAAAAATAGATGCATGTCGATTATTATTAGCCCTTAATAATAATCCGACAATAAATATCAACTTATTCTCTTGGAGCACTTTATTTCAGTGAACAGATTTGGCAAATCAGTGGGCTGAAGGAATTATGCAATTCCTAGGGTTATTGGTGGCTCATGCATGGAGGACTCAGTTAGAACTGAAGTGGCAGAGTTGTGACAGAGTTGGAAGAGTAGTTATGGGAGTTGTTATTTAGTTTAACTCAGTTAAGTGAGTTTAAGTTGAGCTAGTTGATGTTGAAATTTGGTACCGGAGGACAGGTGGTTCCCTAAGGCTTTGATCTTTGGCCTAGGGAAAAGTGTCCAAAAGAATTTATTTTTTCTCCTAAAGTGACTTTATAATTTTTATAAAGTCAAATCTAATTTAAAATGACTTAAGTGATAAAGTTACTAAAGTCTATTTTTTAAAGTGACTTTAATAAGAGATCAATATAAAATTAGAAAGGAAAAGGTGACTTTGGAAAATAAAAGACTAAGTGGGTCTTTATTAAAGTGGGAGTGAATTAAAATAGAAAGTAGAGATTTAAATGAGCATTTAATCTCAATGACCTAGATCTCAATCTATTTGACCATTGGATTTAGGGATTCCCCAAAAGTCACTTAGGGTTAGGTTAAAGGAGGAAAAGGAGGAAAAAATCATTCATTCTTTCATGAGCAGATTGGGAGGAGAGCAAGAGAGCAAGGGAGATTTCTGGGCAGTGAGGAGAAGGAGGCAGCAGCTTGGCACGCATTCCAAGGCAACATTTCAGCAAGACATTTCAGCAAGACAAGTTCAGCAGATTTAACAAACAGCAGGCAGATTTGTTGAACACGGTTTTCGAGAAAAAGAGGCCGTACAGCAGGGCCGTACAGCAAGGCCGTACAACAAGGTTGGGCACAGATTTCGAGGGAGCAAAGGGGCTGTTTTATTTGGCACGTTTTTCTAGGCAGGCCGTACAGCAAGTGGCTGTACCTTTGCATGGAAATCAAGGCAGATTCCGTACAACAAGTTTTTGCTGTCTTTTGGCACGAATTTCGAGGTCCGTACATCAGCATTTATTTATGTTTTGGCACAGATTTCGAGGTGGCCGTACAATTGCATTTATTGCAGATTTCTGGGCACGCAAATCGAGAAATCCGTACAGCATTTATTGCTGTTCCTGTTTTGCTGTTTGTACATTTTCCGAGGCGGTGGTTAAGCACGGAAAAAGAGATAAGTTGTAAGATTTCGAGGTGGCCGTACAACTGCATTTATTGCAGATTTTTGGGCACGAAAAATGAGGAAATCCATACAGCATTTATTGCTGTTCCTGTTTTGCTGTTTGCACATTTTCCGAGGCGGTGGTTAAGCACGGAAAACGAGATAAGTTGTAAAAGTTTACTTGCTGATTTTTTGCTGAATATTTCTCTCACTGTAAAAAGCATTTTTCCATAAATAAGAAGGAGCTTTCGAACTGGTTTTCCCCAAGAGTTGTAGGGGGTTTTTCCAGGGTCACCTTGACCAAAAATTACTGTGTTATGATGTGTTGAATGGCTGTTTGTTACTGTGGTTTTTTTTTTCTGCATTTTCCAGCATTCTGAAAAATTTCCAGAATTTGTGTTTTCAGCAAAATTTATTTTCCAGTTGTTGAATGCATGGTTATGGGAAAGGGCATTTAACTATTTTGGAGTAATAAGGTGAAAACTGAAAACCGGGGTGGGAAACTATAAATTTCTACATGGTATCGGAGCTTGAGTGCTGAAGAACAGTTTGGGACAGCAAGGAGGAAAATTACAGCCTACTGATTTTTCACTCAGAAGATTCCAGCAAGCTGATTTTTCACAAACAATAGTTTTATCTTTACTACAGCAGTGCTATTTTTCAGTTTTAGGACAACAGGATGTCTTTGGGACTGAGGGTGGAGGATAGGTTGGATGGGCATTCCAATTACAACATTTGGAAGGAGAGAATGCAGAGTATCTTTGAGGAGGCAGAAGTCTGGGACATTATGGTGCAGAGCACACAGAACCCTGTGAATGTGCCTACTGATGCTACTCAGTTGGCAGCATATAATAAAAAGAACAACAAGGGTAAGAGATTGATTCTAGACGGAATCAAAGACCATTGCATTCCTCATGTGAGAGGGAAGAGAAATGCTCATGAGATGTGGACAGCATTGTCTAATCTCTACCAGAGTACCAATGAGAACCGGAAGATGGTCCTGAAGGAGAAGATGAAGACCATTAAGATGGGCAATGATAGTGCAGCTGGATATCTCACAAAGATTACTAATGTGAGAGATGAGTTGGCAGCGATTGGAGAGGCCATTCCACCCACCGAGTTGGTGCGGATTGCAGTGAATGGCCTCCCCCGTTCATGGATGAACTTTGCTGATGGAGTTTGTGCACGTGAGACCCTTCCCACATGGGAGAGGTTTTGGGATGATTGCATTCAAACAGAGATCAGGAAAGGTCAGCTTGGGGCAGCCAAGCCAGTTGAGCAGGATGAGGATGTAGCACTGTTGGCAGGACGCAAGAAAGGCAAAGGGAAGAAGCAGGCTTCCACAAGCAACGGTGGGGGCAAAGGCAAAGGTAAAGGTAAACAGGATAACTCACAGAAGGACTATTCCAAAGTGAAGTGTTGGAATTATCAGAAGATGGGACACTATGCAGTTGTGTGTCCGGAGAAGAAGAAGAAGAAGGGGAAGAACCAGAGCATGGCAGCTTCAGCAGAGGTTGAGGACTTTGCAGATCGTTTTGACCGAGAGTTTGGGTTCACTGCGTGTGAGTCCTCTAGTGCGGGATTATCTGCCATAGAGGTTCAGAGGGAGCATGCATGTCCCTCGATGAGCGGAGCATCTTCGGGTATCTGGTATGTGGACAGTGGGGCTTCACGTCACATGACAGGAGTCCGTGAGTACTTCTCAGAGCTTTCAGAGAGTGGCACTGATGTAGAGGTAGTACTCGGTGATGACAGAGTTGTTAGAGCAGTCGGTGTGGGAACATTGACATTTCAGAGGGAGTCCAAACCTCCCTTGAAGGTGTCGGATGTTCTTTATGTGCCAGGGATGAGGAAGAACCTCATATCCGTCTCAGCTTTGGAGGACAGAGGATATGAGATACTATTCAGGGGAGGACAGGTGTTGATGTATCCCAGGGGCACTCCAGCTGATTCAGCTAGAGTGATAGGTGTACGCCATGCAAAGGTGTACAAGTTTGCATTTCAACCCCTTTTGGCATTGAGCAGTAGTACCGACAGCAGAGCTAGCAGTTCTGAGCAGTGTGAGATTTGGCACCGCAGGATGGGGCACATGTATCATGGAGCCTTGAGGACTTGGCGGGAGATCACTACAGGTGTGCCAGATTTCAGTACTGATCACTTTGATACTTGCAGAGGATGTGCGATGGGCAAGTTTGCCAAATCCCCTTTTCCTAGCAGTGACAGCAGAGTGACTGGGATACTTGATTTGATTCATTCCGATGTGAGTGGTCGGATGTCTCATGTTTCCTTGAGTGGATATGAGTACTATGTGTTATTCATTGATGATCACTCCAGGAGGACCTGGATTTATTTCTTGAAGACCAAGAGTGAGGTCTTCAAGCGGTTTCAGGAGTTCAGAGCTCTTGTGGAGACACAGACAGGTCGGAAGATCAAGTCCCTGAGGTCGGACAATGGGTGAGAGTACACCCTTGGAGAGTTTGTTGACTATTGTGCGGAGGCAGGCATTAGGAGGGAGCTCACTGTTCCTTACAACCCCCAGCAGAACGGGGTTGCGGAGAGGAAGAACAGATCCATCGGAGGGGCTGCCAAAGCCATGTTACATGATTAGGGGTTGCCATTGTTTTTGTGGGCAGAGGCCTGCAACACAGCTGTTTACTTGCAGAACAAGAGTCCGCATCGTGCCTTGGGGCACATGACTCCGGAGGAGGCTTTTTCTGGGAAGAAGCCTGATATTTGTCATCTTCGTATCTTTTGGTGCATCACATACTCCTACATACCCAAGGAGAAGAGGACCAAACTAGAGCCCACCGCAGAGAAGGGTATCTTTGTGGGCTACAGTGAGACCTCCAAGGCCTTTCGGATTTACATTCCCGCGCAGAGGAAAGTTGTTGTCAGACGGGATGTGAAGTTCGAGGAGGACAGGGCCTTTAGGAGGTCACGGGAGTTAGAGTATCTGGACCGCCCAGGACCTCAAAGAAAGGCTGAGCCGGGCCGGCAGGATCAGAGGATTCGGAGGCATGATTCATGACGATGTCGGGTCCGGGCTGGGGAGTGGCTCGCGCAGTCATGTGGGTGGAGCAGGCAACACGCAGAGCGGGGCCCGCAGCGCTGATCGGGAGTCCACCGACAGACAGCTTCACACACCAGACCTCGCATTCACGTTCGGGGCAGCAGAGGACAAGAGAGCGTACGCCGGAGTTCAGGCTCCCGATGTTGAGGAGGAGGAGTTTTATTCTCCAGCGGGAGAAGTGTGCTCAGGGAAGAGGAAGCCCAAGTGGCTTCAGGACACCTTGAGAGATGCCACATCTGTTGCTGAGCCTAAGAGGCCGGTCAGAGAGAGCAGACCACCTGAGAGGTTTTGTAGCCATATGGCAATGGCTACCAGCATCCTTGACTCTGAGCCTTCTAGCTATGAGGAGGCAGCTAGCCAGCAGGTCTGGAGAGAGGCCATGCAGGAAGAGTATTCTTCTATCATGAAGAATGATGTTTGGGAGGTGGTGCCGAGGCCTGAGGGCAAATCCGTGGTTACTTCCAGATGGCTTTACAAGGTAAAGCATGCTGCAGATGGCAGCATTGAGAAATTCAAAGCGAGGTTTGTGGCCAGAGGGTTCTCCCAGGTGGAGGGAGTTGATTATGAGGAGACCTTCGCTCCCGTGGCTCGATATACTTCGATCCGCTCCATTATATCGATAGCAGCAGAGATGGGTTGGAAGATCCACCAGATGGATGTGAAGACCCCATTTCTCAATGGCTTCATACAGGAGGAGGTGTACATTGAGCAGCCACAGGGCTTTGAGGTGCATGGGAAGGAGTCCCATGTGTGCAGACTGAAGAAGGCCCTTTATGGCCTGAAGCAAGCTCCCAGAGCTTGGTACTCCAGGACAGATACTTACTTGCAGAAGATGGGTTTCACAAAGAGTGAGGCAGATCCGAACCTTTACTATATTGTGATAGGTGAGGAGCCTCTCATTCTGGTGCTGTATGTGGATGACTTAGTCATTACAGGTGCAGAGAGACTCATAGAGCACCGCAAGAGAGATCTTGCGGCGGAGTTTGAGATGAAGGACATCGGCTTGATGCATTACTTTTTGGGTTTGGAGGTGTGGCAGGAGGAGGGGCATTTCTTCCTGGGGCAGGGGAAGTATATTGTGGACATCCTTGGCAGATTTCACATGGAGGATTGTAGACCCATGTCGACACCGATGATCACCAACTGGAAGAAGCTTCATGCTTCGGATTCCGAGTTGGTGGATCCCACATTGTACAGGCAGCTGATTGGTTCCTTGATGTATTTGGTCACCACTAGACCAGATATCTGTTTTGCAGTCAACACGATGAGTCAGTTTATGTGTGAGCCTAGGAAGGTTCACTGGGTGGCTGCAAAACACATTTTGCGATACTTGCAGGGGACAGTGGATTATGGTCTGGACTACAGGCAGGGGGATGGAGTGAGATTAGCAAGTTACACTGATTCTGATTGGGCAGGTTGTGCTTCTGATAGGAAGAGCACTTCAGGGTGTTGTTTTGGGTTGGGTTCGGCAGTGGTGTCATGGTTCAGCCGAAAGCAGCAGTCAGTAGCATTGAGTTCAGCGGAAGCAGAGTATATGGCACCCAGTCTAGCTAGTTGTGAGGCCATCTGGCTTCGCAAGATGTTGTTTGGCTTATTTGGTCAGCCGTTGAGACCTTCAGTGATTTACTGTGATAATCAGAGTTGCATTAAACTCACGAAGAATCCAGTATTTCATGACAGGTCAAAGCATATCGAGATCAAATATCATTTCATCAGAGACTATGTTCAGAAAGGAGCTGTGAAGCTTGAGTATATTCCCACTGATGAGCAGGTTGCAGATATTCTTACTAAAGCCTTACCACGGGCAAGCATGTCT